>CM052710.1:6386316-6410775 GCA_028551405.1 Uromys caudimaculatus | reverse complement strand
AGCCTCAAGGATGCTAACCAGGTACTCTGCTACTCAGCTATGTCCCTAATTCTAACCCTTTCTTTACTATTTTATTTAGAGACTGGGGTCTTGTTAAATTGCCCAGGTCGATCTTGAACTTGCTATCTATCCTCCTGCCTCAGTCTCACCTGGCCCTACTGCCCAACAGGGGTTAAAGTTCACTCTGTTCTGATGGAATCATCAAAGCGGAGACATCCACAAAAGGGGATCATCGTGAATATTTATGTGACAACAGTAACTGTCACCAAAGACTCTGCCCAAACCGCAGGCTTGCACAAAAGTCATGATGACCTTGCACAAAGAACCACAGCCCAGAAGCTGTCTGTTCAGCCTGGAGGTGGCTCCACCTTTAATACTGACCTTTGCGGCGGAAGACCATTGCTTCAACAGTTATGTAACCTTCCCGACCTTCCCGTTAATCCTCCCCCTCCTTACGCTCTTGCCCTGTGACGTCTTGCGTCCTCTATAGCACGTGCGCTCCACGTTGCAGTCTCACTGTACCCAATAGGCTTTTTCTCACCTGCTCAATTGAGCTCAGCACAGTATCTTCAGATCATTCTAGCACAGAGCCCCCCCCCCCCCCGAGGGAGGGTGTGCTGGCTAGTTTTATGTCAGCTCAACACAAGCCGGATCATTTGGGAAGAGGGCACTTAAAGTGAGAGAATGCTCCCGCCCGACTAGTATGTGGGCAAGCGTGTGTGCATTCACTTGATTGATGATTGACGTAAGGTTCAGTTCACCGTGGGTGGAGCCATCCCTGAACCTGGTCCTGGGTTCTATAACAAAGCAGGCTGAGCCAGCCTGAGGAGCAAGGCACTTCTCTATGGCCTCTGCATCAGCTCCTGCCTTCAGACGCCTGCCCTGAGTTCCCGCTGTGACTTCCCTCGGTGGCGACGGTTTGTGGTGAGGGAGTGTGTGTGAAATAAATCCTTTCCTCCCCAAGTTGCTTTTGGTCATGGTGTTTCATCACGGCAATAGAAACCCTAAGATGGAGGGGGTTTGGGGTATTCCTATCTATCCAGGCTGCCGGCCATTTGCAGCTGGCAGAAAAAACGAGCCGAAAGATGTCCTTGTCCCAGGCCCCAGAACCTATTTTAGTTAAAAAGTATTTTACCTAGGTGATGGCATGTGGATTTTGTGTGAGACTCCGTGTGTGTGTGTGTGTGTGTGTGTGTATGTGTGTGTGTGTGTGTGTGTGTATGTGTGTGTAAAATGAATCTGAATTACCAAGATATTCTCAGTTCTATGTAAGAGTGTAAAGAGAACCTGTGTTGGCTGTTAACCAGAGCTGAGAGGGATGAAGGAGACAGAAAGTTGTGAAGATAGTACACTGACTCTGAAGATGGACGTGGAGTTCAGGGGACCGCTGGCAATGAGAAAAGGTGAGGGGCCGCCCTCTAGTGGCAGAAGGAGGAACAGCCTGTCAACACCTTGATTTAAGAATTTTGATCCGGAGATAGAAGGTCTGTGTTGCTTTAAGATACTATAACCCATTGTATGGTTTTGGCTTCTTTATCAAAAAATCAAGTGTCCATAGGTGTGTGGGCTTATTTTTGGGTCTTCAATTCAATTCCATTGATCAACGTGTCTGTCACTGTATCAATACCATGCAGTTTTTAACACTATTGCTCTGTAGTACAGCTTGAAATCAGGGATGGTGATTCCCCCAGAAGTTCTTTTATTGTTGGGGTTTGTTTTCACTATCCTGGGAATTTTTTTGTTTTTTGTTTTTTTGTTATTTTTGGTTTTTCGAGACAGGGTTTCTCTGTGTAGCCCTGGCTGTCCTGGAACTCACTCTGTAGACCAGGCTGGCCTTGAACTCAGAGATTCTCTTGCCTCTGCCTCCCAAGTGCTGGGATTAAATCCTGGGTGTTTTTTTAAAAATATTTTTCCATATGAAGTTGAGAATTGCTCTTTCAAGGCCTATAAAAACTGTGTTGGAATTTTGATGGGGATTGCATTGACTCTGTAGATTGCTTTGGGTAAGATGGCCATTTTGGCTAAATTAATCCTACCTATCCATGAATATAGACCCTTGGGGCTCTCAGAGACTGAACCACCAACAAAAGAACATACACAGCCTGGGCCTAGGCCCCCCCACACATGTGTAACAGACGTGCACTTTGCTCTTCATGTGGGCCCTAACCCAAACGCTGTTGCCTGTATGTGGGATATGTTCTTCTAGCTGGACTGCCTCGTCTGGCCTCAGTGAGAGAGGATGCTCTTAGGCTTGCAAAGACTTGATGGGCCAGAGTTGGGGGATACCCAGAGGGTCCTACCTGCTCAGAGGAGAAGGGGTGGGGGATGGAGAGAAGGATTGTGGGAGGGGATGACAGGGAAGAGGCAATGAGCAGGATGTAAAGTGAATAAGTGAAAAATAAATAAATAAAAGACACTGTGACCCGCGACTGCAACTACAGGCTATGAGCTTGAGTAATCAGCTGCCGGTCAATGGGCACAGCTAGCGACGGGGTCCCCTGGACAGTGGTGCCAGGGGCTTGTAGAATACCTACCTCCCAATGCCATCACAGTGGCAATTAAATTCAATCTGAGTCCAGCTGTAGTGCCTGTGATCCCAGACAGAAGGACCACAGAGGGTCTGAGGTTATCCTGGGCTATATTGTTACAGGACAGCTCTACAGATTACAAACAAATTAAACAATCAAAACAATTTTAAAGCAAGTCTAAGAGAGGACACTCAAAGCACAGGAAGATTCAGCGCTATGTCACTCAACAGTGAGGGCAGGTTCTGAGAAATGAGTTTGTGGACAGTTTTACCATTGTGTGAATGCTTGCAGTGTATTATCAAACAAGCCTGTGGGGTAGACTACCTGTACACACCTACACACCCCACACACACACACACCGACAGAGACAGAGAGATAGGGAGGGAGGGGGAAGAGAGACAGAGAGGGAGGGAGGGAGAGAGAGAGAGAGACAGAGAGAGAGAGAGAGAGCGAGCGCACAGTACTCCTAGGGCCACTATGAACAAGACAACATGAGAGTAGACTGAGCACAAGAGGAAGTAAGGCATCAAAAGACATGACTGTGGCCAGCGAGGAGGCTCAGCGGGTAAGGGCACTAGCTGTGTAAGCCTGCTGACCTGAGATTGATCCCCAGAACCATGTGGAGGTAGGAGAGAACTGACGTTGTAAAGTTAACCTCTGACCTCCACATGTATGCTGTGGCATGCGTGTGCTCCTCATGGCACGCACGCGCACACGTACACGTGATAAACTAGGACTATAAAAGGCCGCTGCCCAACCATTTTACAGAAAGCCTTTTTAATAAGTAGAGAGAAAACACTTTAAAATAATGTAAAACATTTATATATGTATAAGTGTACATATCTGTATGTATACGTTTAAGATAGTATCTCACATAGCCCAGGCTAGCCTCAAACATGCTGTATAGCTAAGGGTAACCTTGACCTTTTGCCTCCACATGACCCATCGTGACCAGATTTATTGCTTATTTGTTTTTCAGTGTTGGAACCAAACCCAGAGCTTGGAGCACGCTAGGGAACTCTCGAAACAGAGTCACGCCTCCAACCCCGCACGCAATAGTTCTATATTCCTGGCAAGGCTGGAGGTTTGTTTAGATGACAGTATACACCCTCGAGTCATGGTTTCTGTGACAATGGTAGGCAGCCCTGGCGTCACGAGGGATAATTGTCATCTCATGACATTCTTTGAGGTCCAGCATCACATATGTGGTCTGTCGTTGACCAGATGTGGTTCTGTGGCTTGTGACTCTACCAGGCCATTTTGCACATAGTCACTAGACATGGTCGTCATGTTCATGCTCCCCCAGCCCCATGGACGCCCGTCTTCCCATCCCCAGCGCCCCTTCACACCCCTCAGTGTTTCAGGCCACAACCACCTCAGATGTCATTTTACATTCTCACAGAAGAGCCGCAGCGCTACCCTATAATACTCCACTGCATGACTAAGCTAGGTAAGCGTTCTACCACTGAGCTACACGCCCATCCCTTACTTTAAATTCTTAGCTAAATTCAGGAATCCCTGGACCAGGCTCAGTGGTGGGTAAGACTACGGGAAAAAACAGTTGCAAAGCCCTCTATACCCTCCTTTAAAAATTGATTAATTAACGTTAATTAATTACGCTTACTGGGCCGGGCAGTGGTGGTGCACGCCTTTAATCCCAGCACTTGGGAGGCAGAGACAGGTGGATTTCTGAGTTCGAGGCCAGCCTGGTCTACAGAGTTGAGTTCCAAGGCAGCCAGGGCTACACAGAGAAACCCTGTCTTGGAAAACAAACAAACAACAACAACAAAAAAAATTATGCTTACTGACAGAACCTGATGGAATGTTTTTTAAGTGAATTCTCATCCATCTGTCCAAAAGATTAGCCAAGGATGACTGACCCAAAGTTTTAAACCATAACCTCAAGGCAGATGGCAAGTTCAAGGCCAGCCTAGAATATATAAATAGACCTTGTCCAAAGGGAGGAAGGAAGAAGGAAGGAAGGAAGGAAGGAAGGAAGGAAGGAAGGAAGGAAGGAAGAAGGAATGGCCTGAGGAACACTTTGCCTTGTTTGTTGACTTTGCACTTGCTGGATGTGATGGTTTGTATATGCTCAGCCCATCCATTGGCACTATTAGAAGGCGTGGCCCTGTTGGAATAGGTGTGGCCCTGTTGGAGTAGACGTGTCACTGTGGGTGTGGGCTTTAAGACCCTCATCCTAGCTGCCTGGAAGTCAGTATTCTGCTAGCAGCCTTCAGATGAAGATGTAGAACTCTCAGCTCCTCCTGCACCATGCCTGCCTGGATGCTGCCATGTTCCCGCCTTGATGATAATGGACTGAACCTCTGAACCTGTGATCCAGCCCCAGTTAAATGTTGTTGTTTATAAGAGTTGCCTTGGTCATGGTGTCTGTTCCCAGCAGTAGAACCCTGCCCAAGGCACTGGGCCGCCCCCAGCCTTGGTTTGTGGACCTGATTCCACCTTGGACCAAACCTGAGGGATTAGACAGCCATATGTCTCCACCCTGTGGCCATGGCTAGAATCGCACATGGCTTGCTCTAGCTGGCCAGCCAAGACAGAGAATATTGCATTCTCTGCGTCCTGCGACTGAGAAGGGGAAGAGCTTGAATTAAGGGGAAGGACAAGAAACCCTTGCCTGGCACTTCACTCCCTTTCCCTTCCCTTGATGTGGAAAGAGAACCCAAAACTTCCTGATCAAGCGTTTATTTTGCTGTGCTCAGTTATCTAGTCCTGATTGTTGAAGTTTTCCATTGACTGCAGCCTGCCCAAGGGAAGGGCAGCCACCGCCCCTGTGGTGAACATAGAAAAGTAGGGGACAGCGTGATAGACAGTGAGGCGAGAAGATGCACAAATATTTTATTTTATTTTATTTTATTTTATTTTATTTTATTTTATTTTATTTTATTTTATTTTATTTTATTTTATTTTATTTTATTGATACAGGATCTTGTGTACCCCAGGCTGGCCTAAAACTTTCCAGGTAGCAAAGGATGGCCTTGAACACCTGACCCTCCTGCCTCCACCTTTCAAAGGCTGGGATTACAGATGTGTGCCATCAGACCCAGTTTTAAGTGGTGCTGGGGATAGAAGCCAGGGCTTCCTACATACTAGGGAAGAACTCTATCATGCAAAGCTGTCTGAGTATTAGGCCTGGAACACAATGCCCAGTGCCTCCCATTGGTCCTTGGCACACACAATGCCCAGGGTCCCAGCACTGGTCCTTGTTCTCACCCAGACTCTCTTCCAGACCTGGACTCATTCACATGCAGTTTCCTTGCTGCCTGCCCAAGTCTCTTGCCAGCTTCCTTTGAATTAGACCCTACAAATCTGGGCCACTCGGCTCGACGGGGCCCACAACACCCTTCTGAAGCCCAAGCAATGGTCAAACCCAGACTCCTCACCTGCCTGGGCAGGGAAGCGATGTGTGGGCATGACAGAATCTGTAGGTACAGCTCAGTGGAGGCACAAGAGGGATCATTGACCCCAAAATACCCGAATGACTTCCCTTCCTCTTTCCTCCCAGCCATCCCTGCCTTCTTTCCACCAATACAGAGCTATTTCGTTTTAAATGGAGACAGAGTGTCTAAGGGGCCCGGAGATCCGCTATGCATGGATGTCAAAACTGTATGAAGAAATATCTTCAAGAGCAAGGAGAAAGACAGCCAGGTGTTGGGTATGGTGGTGCGTGCTTGCAATCCCAGGACTTGGCATCAGGAGTTCAGACTTATTCTTGGCTACATGATGAGCTGAGGAGCCAGTGAACAGAGGAGACAGGCCTCCTGCTAAAGTAGAGGTGAGCAGGCATCATGGTGGCTTCCTGAAAGTAACTCTCGCATGGTGAACAGAATCTTCTTAGAAGTGGAAGCGAGCTCAGTGACCGAAGAAAAGATGTGAAGTTCATATGTGCACAGACGAGAGTGTGCATTATCCTCAGAAGACAGAAAGTGGGGAGTGGGGAGAACAGCTGGGGAGGTGTGAACCTGCTTGGATTTTTATTCGTAACCATTTTGAAGGTCCTGGGAATGTATTTTTAATGCTAAGAACCATTGAGGAATATTCATTGTAGAAAAATTGGAAAAGAAGGCCAGAGACACAGCTCAGCAGCTAAGAGTACCCACATGGAGACTCCCAACCGCCTGTAACTCCAGTCCAGAAGAGGCGCTGACACCCTCTTCTGCCCTCTGTGGGTGTAACACAATGTGGCGTACAGACATTCACACAGGCAGTCATACACATAAAATAAAGTAAAAGTAAATAAGCTCCAGTACTTGGAAATAATTAAAAAGCTGAGCCATGTCCCCACTCGGTGAGACCTAAAACACCATTCTTATATCTTTTGAAACTTTCGCTCTATGCTGTTGACTTAATTATAGTTAGCTATAATTAACAAAGACTCACCCCGTGAGCCCCCCAACACTTTGGAAGTTGAGGCAGGATTGCTGCAAGTTTGAAGCCAGCCAGGCCTAAAGAGTGAGACCCTAAATCAATGAACAAACAAACAAACAAGCAATAAGCAAACATCTTAGTTCACACATCCGTTTCTCAGGCTCCCATTCTCTGCCCCTCTTCCCCCCTTCCCTCCTTCCTGCATTTAGCACGTGTTTGTCAAGCACCTGCAAGGCCCCAGATAGCGCCATAACCCCTGGTATGAGGAAGTGAGGAACGTAAGCAAGCTTCCTGCTCCCTGGCTTCCTCTTCTCCCTCCCACGGCTTGTCCCTAACAACAGACTTCTGGTGGTGGCTGCCACGCAGAATGCCCACGTGCTTCTGTAGAAATGAACTATAAAAAGCCTGGAGCATGTGAGTTGTCTCATGGGTAAAAGTGCTTGCCACTGTTTTGACTTTAACCCCCAGAAGCCATGTTAAAAAAAAAAAGAGCTGTGAGGAGCCAGTGTCCTTACAGAACCCTTTGTTGAAGAGAGAAACATCACCTTGTCCAGGAGGAGACCGAGCTGAGAGGCTGAGGAAAGGTCAGATTGCCAAGGCTGCATCCTGCAGAGAATTCACAGTCACAGAAAACACCATCTGCAAAGTGTCAGGTTTATGCAGGGGAGGGATGCTTTGGTGTGAACCCTGGGCTCTCATGATGTGTTCCTATTGAGACAGGGAGAGCAAAGGGCTGCCGTGATCCACACAGACTAAGGGGAGGTGTACAAGAAGTCCAAGAGCAGAGCTGGGTTCTGGCAAAGCTTGTACAGGGGCCTCCTGTCCAACAGGGGCCACACCCAGACAGTGAACTGGCAGAGGTTTATACCCCTGTTGCAAGGTGCTCACACCCATCTTATCATTGGTTGGTTTAAAAGTGACCCTATGAGTCTGAACAGTTCAACAGTTCAAGGGAGATGGGGAAAGAGGACCTCATGGAATGTTCTAGAAGAGATGGTTCATTTCTTCCTTGGAAGTCATTGGGGCTGAGTGTGATGACTGTGTGCAATGTACTTCCTGGGACCTAGGAGAAGCCAGTGTTCGGACAAAGATAATGATGGCGACAGGCAGAGAACAGGAAGGAACTTGCATCAGCCCACCCACAAGGCCCAACTAGACCGGCTTCAAGTCCTGCATAGTTAACAGTGAGAACATAGAGGAAGTGGTGGCTGCCCTGAGCCAAACGCCCAAACCAGGAAGCTCTTCAAGGAGGGGAGCTTAATGTGGTATTCAAAATCACCCACCTATGACCAAAATAGGAACATGAACAACATGAGAAATGGTTAAAAATGTTATTGGGGGGCTGGAGAGAGCAACAGCACTAGCTGCTCTTGCAGAGGACCTGGGTTCAGTTCCCAGCACACACATGGCAGCTCAGAACCATCTGTGGTTCCAGGTCCAGGGGATAGGGTGCCCACATTTTGCTTCTGTAGCACCAGGCACACATACACACACACACACACACACACACACACACACACACACACACACACACACACAAAATTGCAGAAGGCATTATACAATGCAATTACAGGTCACAGAAAAATTAAGCTGGAACTGAACTGGAAGCTTCTCCTTCGAAGTTAATAGTGCAGGAAAGAGCTATGTAGGCTATGGGGAGACTTACCCAGGGGTAAGGTCAGTGGTCTTACCCAGATGTGAACCCTGAATGTTACAATATCAACCTGCCAGGCAAGACAGACTCACTGGTGTGATAGCAGCACAGCTGCTTTGAGGGTCACTGGAGGGGTCTGGGAATCACCACACAAACCATTCAGACACCTATCTCAGTCAAACAGGGAGGGTTTATTGAACACGGCACCCCACGTGATCCATCAGGGATGCAGACTCAGGAGAGGAACTGCTTCCTTGATCTGGACTGCATCCTTGAGTTAAGATCCTTCAAGGCTTTTAAGCCCCAAATCTACAAACATCTGTGCCCAGTTATTCCACCAAGCAGGACTTAGGGATGGTGGTTTCCTTAGAAATGTGTCTTTGTTGTACATTTATCCTGATCCCATTGGTTGAGGTACTAAACAGTGTCAGGAGACTTGCCTTGTCTAACATTCATGTCTTAACTTGCCAACCAGGATGTCAGTTACCCATGTAGATGTTTCTTTCTGCCAAGTAGGATGTCAGTTCCCAGGGAGGTCTTGGGAACTTAAACTTTACTTAACCCCTACTCAAAATGGAAGTCTTATTCCAAATAGCTTCTTATATTGGTACAGATGTCTCTCTTATGTTGGGGTCCATCCAGGGGTAGCTTATAAAAGCAAAGACCATAAAAGCTCATACTCAGGTGCAGGAAGTGCTACCTGGTGGTTGGTTCAGGTCCAAGGTTATTGTGGCAAAGCGGTTCTAAGTGACTTCTGTTGTGATTGGTTTCCAAGAACACCAAAGCACAGAACATCCTATGAGCAGAAACAACATATGAGAACGTTTCCTTATGACATTAGTAACAGGCCAAAATGGCAGGCCAGACAGGCAACTGTTACCTAAGCCTTAACATTTTACCTAGGTCTTAATAGTAGCCAGCCACTATCTTCTTGAATTTGAGGCCCATTACTTGGGAAGGAGTGAAAGCCTAGTACTGTACACTTGATCAGAAGCACTCTGAGATTTTGCCAAACAGACACATAGTCAAACTGCTTTCTAAATCTTTGTGTTTATATAGAGACTAGTGCTGCTCTTGGCCCTGGTCAGAGAAGAAGAAACTCATACCTGGTCAAAGCGCTGAGAATGAGTGACTGTGGGTGCTCATCCATAAAGAGTACATCTGTGTCACCTCCTCCAAGGCCCAGGGAACACTGAAGAAGAATGGCTGCAAAGAATACAAGATTTGAAAGATGGGAAGATGTCTTAGTTAGGGTTTGACTGCTATGAACAGACACCATGACTGTCTTAGTCAGGGTTTCTATTCCTGCACAAACATCATGACCGAGGAGCAAGTTGGGGAGGAAAGGGTTTATTCAGCTTACACTTCCATGCTGCTGTTCATCGCTAAAGGAAGTCAGGACTGGAACTCAAGCAGGTCAGGAAGCAGGAGCTGATGCAGAGGCCATGGAGGAATGCTGCTTACTGGCTTGCTTCCCCTGGCTTGCTGAGCTTGCTCTCTTATAGAACCCAAGACTACCAGCCCACAGATGGTACCACCCACAAGGGGCCCTCCTCCCTTGATCACTAATTGAGAAAATGCCTTACAGCTGGATCTCATGGAGGCATTTTCTCAACTGAAACTACTTTCTCTGTGATAACTCCAGCTTGTGTTAAGTTGACACAAAACCAGCCAGTACATTGACCAAGGCAACTCTTATAAGGACAACATTTAATTGGGGCTGGCTTACAGTTCAGAGGTTCAGTTCATTATCTTCATGTAGGGAAGTGGGCAGTGTCCAGGCAGGCATGGTGCTGGAGGAGTTCAGAGCTCTACATCTTGTTCCGAAGGCAAACAGGAGAAGACTGGCTTCTAGGCAGCTAGGATGAAGGTCCTAAAACCCTCACCCACAGTGACACACCCACTCCAACAAGGCCACACCCACTCCAACAAGGCCACACCCACCCCAACAAGGCCACACCCACTCCAACAAGGCCACACACCTACAAATAGTGCCACTCGCTGGGCCAAGCATATTTAAACCACAACAGAGGAATACTATGAAATGCTGACCTCTGGACATGCCATAGCTGTTACAATCATGATCACAGAGTAGCTGTGGCCGCCTTCACAAGACTCCTTCCCTCCCCCCCCAAAAAAACCCAAGACCTGAAAGTAGAATGGAAACTATTTGGGAAGAGGGGTTTAGCAAGATTGAGTTGAGAACGGGAGAAGGCAGTGGGATTGGCTGTGACAGTACACTGTACACATGTGTAAAATTGTCAAAAAGATTTTAAAATATAACTGGAAAACAGGTTTGGATGTACTTAGTTGGTAGAGTGCTTTGCCTGGGTTGAATCCCCAGGACCATGTAAAACTGCACACAAAGGTACACACCTGTAGTTCTAGCAGTTTTGAAGTAGAGGCAGGAAGATCATGAGTTCAAAGTCATCCTCAGCTACATAGTAAATTCAAGGCCAACCTGGGATATGTGAGAGTCTGGCATAAACAAACAAACAAACAAACAAACAAACACCCCACAAACGTAAAAGGAAGAATATTTATTCACTTAACAAAAACAATGTCGTTAGTCTGGCATGTGACAGTCTATTTTACACTCGTGTATATGTTTTTTGTTTTTCGTTTTGGTTTTTTCGAGACAGGGTTTCTCTGTGTAGTCCTGGCTGTCCTGGAACTCACTCTGTAGACCAGGCTGGCCTCGAACTCAGAAATCCGCCTGCCTCTGCCTCCCGAGTGCTGGGATTAAAGGCGTGTGCCACCACTGCCCGGCTCGTGTATATGTTTTAATCTTCTCATAGAAAGTGAAATCTTCCACCTACCTCTTGCAACCACCTTGTTTCAAGACATGTTTCTCCTGACACAAATTACTCATAATTTCATAGACAAAAGAGAAACACTCTTTTTAAATTTCTTAATGATTTATTTTTATTTTATGTGCATTAGTATTTTGCCTGCATTTATGTCTGTGAGGATGTTAGAACTCCTGCAGTGGGAGTTACAGAAAGTTGTCAGCTGCCATGTAGATGCTGGGAATTGAACCTGGGTCCTCTGGGATGCTGGGAGTTGAACCTGGCTCCTCTGGAAGAGGCCAAATGATCTTAACCAATCTCTCCAGTCTCTGAGCAACCCTCCTTTTATTTTCTTCACATTTTTATTGATTCTTTGTGAGTTTTGCATCATGCACTCCAGTCCCAGTCATCTCCCCTTGTATCCACCCTCCACCTTTGTAACCTCCCCCCCCAGAGTAAAAAACACACAAATAAACAAACAAAACAAACCAATGCATAGAAAACATCTCATCATGGAAGCTGTAGGATGTCACAGTGTGTCCCACAGTGTGTCCCTCTGTCCACACATCTTTACTTGTAGATGTCCGTTGCAATAAGTCATTGGTCTGGTTCAAGGTCTCTGACTTCTGTGACACCTTCAATATTGGATCGTCACTGGGACTCCTCCTGGTTATCCTGTTTTTGCCCTGTGTCATGGAGATCCTGCAACTATGGATCCGCAGGACTGGGCATTTCACGTGCCCCAACAGTTCACAGATGGTGTAGATTTGGGGGTAGATCAACTCAAAGCCCTGTATCTGGGCCTGGGTGGTAGCTGAGCTGAATAGCCTGCCAGCTCTCCCTTACCTGTGCTACCAGGGCAAGCTCTCCAGCAATGCTCTGGCTAGGCCACCCAGTGCTACCATTGGTAGAAGGCAGGGTCAGGTCTGCAACTCTCATGCCCTCTGAGCTGGCTCACCCACACCCACACCACCAGAGCCAGCTCCACTATGCTGTCTAGTCAAGGTGCAGGGCTGTTCTCCCAAGTGCTACACCTGGCAATGAAGTGAGTTAGTTCTTCCGCCTTCGTACTCTTTAGCGGCTCACTGGTATCTTCACCATCAGAGCTCGCTCCACTGTGTTGCTTAGGCAAGGTGCAGGGCCCTCTCTCCCAAGTGCTGCAACTGGTGAGGGGAAGGGCTAGCTTTTATGACCCTGGAGCCACTGAGCAACACTCAGAATAGTTACAGAATGGGAGAGAATGTTTAAAAATAATATTATTTGAGGAGAGATTATATCTAGACTATAAAAAAAAAAAACCCAATCTGACTAAAAAGCAGACAAGGGAGCTGGAGTGACAGCTCGTCAATAAACAACACCTCCTGCTCTTGCAGAGAAACCAAATTGGATTCCCAGCACACATATCAGGTGACTCGCTGCCATCTGTCACTCCAGTCCCAGGGGATCTGATGCTCTCTTATGACCCTTACAAGCAGTGCACTCATGAGCCCAAAGCTACACACAGATGGACATAATTAAAGAATACAAATTAAAGTTAAAAAATGACTTGTTTTTAATGGGCAAAGGACTTGAATAGTAAGGATGCAGTAAGATGCCCAACATCTCCAATATCAGGGGAATAATATAAATTAAAACACCTGGAGAATGGTAATAGAAAATAAGCAGATATAAGGCAATAAATGTAGTTGAGGAATGTGGAGAAATTGGAATGTTTACATCCTGTTAGTGGGAATATAAAACACTGCAGCCATTTCGGAAATGGATATAGAGTTCATTCAAAAAAACTAAAATGCGGATTGCCAGGTGACCCAGAAATACTCTTGGGGATATGTGTTAATTACTTGTCTCGCTGCTGTGATAAACACCTGAGAAAAGCAACTGAAGGGAGGAAGGGAGGAAGGGAGGAAGGGAGGAAGGGAGGAAGGAAGGAAGGAAGGAAGGAAGGAAGGAAGGAAGGAAGGAAGGAAGGAAGGAAGGATGGAAGGAAGGAAGGCTTACATTGGCTCACAGTTAGAAGAGCTACAGTCCATCGCATTGGAGATGGCATGGCGGCAGGAGTAGAGTGGAACCATCTGTAGCACCAGAGTCATGAGCAAGCTAGCCACACTTTGTTTTCAGGAAGGAAAGAGAGATGGACCAATGAGTGCTCGGTTTGCTTTATCTCTTTCCTCCTTTTTATTCAGTCTGAGACCCCAGGCTATGGGATGGCGAGTGTCCACATTCAGGGTAGGCCATTCCTCCAGTTAAACTTCTTTGGAAGCACCGTCATAGAGAGGCTTAGAGGTGTGTCTCCTAGGTGATTCTAAATCCAGCAAAATCAATAATCAAGATGAACCATCACACTCATATGCAAGAGAATTGAAGATAGCATCTCAGTATGAAACCGATGTAGTCATGCTCCTGTAACATTACCCACAAAGGCCAAGAATAGAAACAACCAAAACGCCAGTGAGTAGATGAGCGGAGGAAGAAAGTGTGGTATATCCATGCAGCAGGATGCTATTCAGCATTTAACATAAGGGAATTCTGTCATCCGCTAGAAGGTGGATGGTCCCTGGGGACATGACTGATGCAACCCCAGAATGACAAACACCTTGTGATTCCACTCAGGTGCATTAGCAAAACTCCCAAGGGAAAAAGTTAGATGGTGGTAGCCAGGGCCTGGTGAGGTGAGGTGAGGTGAGGTGAGGTGAGGTGAGGGGGTGGGGGTGGGGGAAGGGAGGCGTTGCTTCTAAGGGTCTAAGTCTTGCAAGATGAGAATGTTCTAGAGATATAATGTCTTTGCCATGTCAGCTCTGTGCTGTGCAATGGAAACACCTCGAAAAAGGCGGAGTCCATGTTAAGTTTCTTCCCCATCCCTCAACTACAGTCAAAGGCAGAAGAACACTGTGATAAGGGGACCATTCTCGAAGCCTCTACCTTCCTGGCTGGTGCTGTTGGTAGTTATTCTATGAGCTACCCTTAGCCTGGATTCCTCTGCAGTGCAGATGTATGCAGTGCGGGCCATGGGGGAGGATCCAGGAGGGAAGACATATGGCTCTCTCTGCCTCCTGAGCTCTCTGTCGCTCTCTCTGGCTAACCTTTGCTTAAAGCCAGCATGCCGTCTGTGTAGTCCGAAGATCTGTTTAAGACTGTGAAGCCTTCTGTCCCTGGCCCTGGAGCAAGACACACTCACAGCTCCCGTGGCCAAGTCATGGATTCCTGAGTTCTCCACAATCCAGTCCCTGGGCCTGTTGGGCAGGCTTTACTCCTCACCTTTCCTCAGAAGTGCACACTAGGGGTGGGCTCAGTGCCCAGCACATGGAGAATGGACGCCTGCTCCACTCTCACAGAGTTTTTTGTGGCAGAGTCATAGGATAGGTGACCTAGCCACCCCACTGGTCCCTTCTGCTTCTCTGTGCTTCTGCCTCAGGCTCTGTACAAGCTCTTCCAGCAGGGTGCACACAGCTGTCTTTCTGCAGCTTGGGCTGCGTTCCATCGGTTCTTAGCCTGGGCTGACCATGGTGGGTAGATGGGGTAGGGCTGACGAGGATGTAGAGGGAGAGCTCGGTGCTGGTCATGCAGCTGTGATGATACCTCAGGAGGGTCCTGAGCTGTGACCCATGCTGTGCCGCGTAGATCATGCCTGGCCGAGCCCTCCAGGCGCCAGCCTCAGTCATCGCCCACCGAAGATTTAAGAATTTTTCTTCCCTGGCCGTGGTCGCCTCTGGAATGAGGGTCCAGAATAGGAAGGCTCTGCTTATCCATCAGTCTAAGGAGAAGCGTCTTTAGCCAGAAGTTCAGAGTCCAAATCGCTACAGAGAGTGTGTCTCCGCTGTTCCTTAGGGACCTTCTGAGTTGACCTCTTCAGCCAGAGGACAATACCAGCCAAGATGAGCAAGGCAGGCACCTTCACAAATACCAGGAGCATGTAATGGGTCCTGTGACAAAGACACAACCATTAGGGCCTCATGCCCTCGAGCCCCATTATGCCCCATCCCCCAACACTTGGAAGTCAATAGCTAGCTCATCACAGCCTGAAACTGAAGGCCCACACTCTACTTGGAAGATTCCCCCAAGGTCCACCCAACCATGAGGGCTTCTCAGTGACTCCAGGCCCTTGATAGGGCCTGTTCCCTTGTCCTAATTTTATCTTCTGGGGCTCTCCTTTCCCATAATATCCCTCAACCCAACAGAAACCTGAAGCTCTCTATATGTGAGTTGTGTTTCCTTACTCTGCCCTCAACACTGGCTCCAGGTTAGCAAATCATTGTCTCTGCCCTGTTCCCATGATGACATGGGGACCTTGTCTCCCCCTTGGCAGCCACAATGCTGCCAGGGCTTTTTTGACCAGTTGGCTGGGTAGTGATGGACAGCTCTGCAGATCGGTTTCCTGGTGGGACTGGAATGGGGACCACAGTGGGTGGGAAGTGGCAAGGACAGAGGTGACTTGGGACCTTGAATCTTGACTATGACAATCACTTGCTGCTGGTGATAGAACATGAGTAGGAGTCTCTAGGCTTGGCATCCCCAGGAGGAACCCATGTAGAGGAGTGTCTTAGTTAGGGTTTTACTGTTGTGAACAGACACCATGACCAAGGCAACTCTTATAAGGACAACATTTAATTGGGGCTGGACCACAGGTTCAGAGGTTCAGTCCATTATCATCAAGGTGGGAACGTGGCAGCATCCAGGCAGGCATGGTGCACGAGGAGCTGAGAGTTCTACATCTTCATCTGGAGGCTGCTGGTGGAAGACTACTTCCAGGCAGCTAGGAGTAGGGTCTTAAAGCCCACACCCACAGTGCCACACCTACTCCAACAAGGCCACACCTCCAAATAGTGCCACTCCCTGGGCCAAGCACATACAAACCATCATAAGGAAAGAGCGAAGACCTCAGGACTCACCTCTTCTGCAAGTCAGAAGACACCATGTCTGCCCCACTGTCCACAGTGGGCCAGGATAGTTGCTTAGAAGTCGACATGGTATCTTTACCCACTAGACATAAACAAAGATGGCCATAGGTTATGAAACAGATTGGGAGATAGTTCATGCATGCCTTACAAAGACATCCCAATCCAACCAGCCCTCACCAGGTGTGTTAGTCAGGACTCCTATTATGATGGAGCACCATGACCCAAACAAGTTGGGAGGTGCTTATTTGGCTTACACTTCCATGTCCATCACTGAAGGAAGCCAGGACAGGAACTCAAACAAGGCAGGAATCTGGAGGCAGGAGCTGATGCAGAAGCCATGGAGGGGTGCTGCTTACTAGCTTGCTCCCTATGGCTTGCTCAGCCTGCTTTCTTATAGAACCCAGGACCACCAGCCCAGGGATGACAACACCAACAATGTGCTGGCCCTCTCCTACCAATTACTAATTAAGAAAATGCTCTACAGGTTTGCCTGCAGCCCAGTCTTCTAGAGACATTTTTCTTAATTGAGGTCCCATCTCCAGTGAGTCTAACTTGTGTCAAGTTGACTTAAAACTGTCCAGCACTTCAGCAGATCTTTCTTCTCTTGGATTGGGAAGTGTCATCTCTTTGATACAATCCTTTGGCTGCTATCAAGCTGTCTGACTCCCTATAATTTATCTCCCCCATCATTGTTACTCATAGAACATATGACAGGGAGATGTAGACTGTAGTTTATTCTGGAGGAGTAGACACACCACGATATCTTTCTACTTGCTTTGATTGGAGGCAAGAATCTCTGTTCCTTGCCATTAGATAGTAACCGAGTAAGGCTCAAGGAGAGTTGAGCTCAGAAACAAGTGTCTAGTGACTTGGGTGATGAATGACAAAGGACTCCTGGAGGTCAGTGAGCAAGAAGGCACAATGCTAGTTAAACATGAATGACTGTGAGGAAGGGAGTGTCACCATGAGGAAGCTCTGGGGTGTTTTGTAGTGGGCGGCTGGGTCATGGATTCCTGAGTTCATCTCCAGCTTACAGCTGTCCTTTGAGCTAGTTCTTGACCCAGCAAACGTTCACTCAAAGGTTCTGGGCCTTGATCATGCTTGGTAGCTGAGTAGAACCCTGGGTAATTCCAGTCCTAACCGCCCTCTGACCGGCCACACTCACCATACAGGCTAGAGTCCCCTGTTCCCCTGGACAGTTAAAGCTCTACATGAGGCACATTCTTTGGCCATTTGTCTATTGCCTGCATATCTTAATTAACTCCCTTTCTACCACCACAGATCTTCCCAGCTTCCCTTCAGTGATAGTCCTGGGGAAGTCCTATTGGGGTGACCCTTTCGGAACCTCTCTTCTCCAAGAGGCAACTTCCATGTCTCTCTCACCAGTTTCAGCCCTACCCTCTCTGCTGCCTTCTCAGGAGCCAGTGTAGCTTCTGGGCTGAGGAAGGTCTGCATATGCCTAGTTGGGTGGCAGGGGGGTAGGCTGCTTCTCAGGCACCAACAGAAGGTCCTGGAGTCCCTCACTGACGCCGAGGCAGGGAGAAGCCAGAAGAATCAGGGAAGTCTCTGATTCTGATTTCATAGCTTTCTCTTTGAAGCATCCACTAAACATCTGCAAAGCTCCTGGGGCTTCCTCACCCTATGCCTTTTCTTCTGTAGTCAGAGAATGCAGAAGTGGTCACTTAGAAAGGACAGGCCCGCCGGGCAGTGGTGGCGCACGCCTTTAATCCCAGCACTTGGGAGGCAGAGGCAGGTGGATTTCTGAGTTCAAGGCCAGCCTGGTCTACAGTATGAGTTCCAGGACAGCCAGGGCTACAGAGAGAAACCCTGTCTCGAAAAACCAAAAAAAAAAACCAAAAAAAAAAAAAAAAAAAAAAAAGAAAGAAAGAAAAGAAAAAAAAAAAAGAAAAAGAAAAAGAAAAAGAAAAAGAAAAAGAAAGGACAGGCCCCCCCAAAGTGGTCAGAGTCACTGTGGTTTGTCTAGGCCTGGGCGTCAACCCTGAGAACCCTCTCCCAGATGCTTTAGCTTGCCCCCATTGTCTTATGTGACAACAGGCTTGGGTACAAGTTTTGGAAGACTAGAAACTTCTCAGCCTGATGTGCTGAGGACTTCTTCAAGCATGTGAGACCTATTCAAGCCTCCAGTGGAAGAATGTGAGGTTTCAGGGCTATGTATCTCCAGGACAGCAGGGCTGGGCCGTGAGTCCCACAGGGAGATGTCTAAGCCCCAACTCCACACCAACATCTGCCAGTCAGAACACATCAGGGGGATTCCTTGGAGAGACCTCAGGGGCTGACATTGGTAAAGGTGTTGGGCTGCTGTCCTTCACTTCTGTCACTGCCCTGTTCCATCTGTCTGTCTGTCTGTCTTTCATCAGTCCTTCCTCCCTTCCTTCCTTCCTTCCTTCCTTCCTTCCTTCCTTCCTTCCTTCCTTCCTTCCTTCCTTCCTTCCTTCTTTCCTTCTTTCTTTCCTGTCTATCTTCTAGGCTTTCAATCCTTTCTTTATAGCCTTTTTAGCCCTAAGCATCAGGCCCTTGTGGCACGCACGGGAAAGTACTCACCTGAGTAAACAGTCACTTTAACTCTGGTCCCACGGTCAGTTCCAAATTTTTCGACACCACACCAGTAAGTGTCTGTGTCATTTTTCGTGAGCATCTCCATGGTAACCTGGAACCAGTTGTTTTTCTGATTGTCCCTGATGGACAACCGGCCACTCTTTGTTTCTTTCTCTGTTCCCGTGGACCGGATGAGAATCCTGCAAGTGCTCCAGTCTGCTCCTCGACACCACCACTTCTTGTTGGTTTGCCATCTTGAGCTATAGCGACACCTCACAGTCACTGACCCCTGCTCTGGGCCCCTCACCAATGCTGGGCCTTGGATAGAGAGGCAGCCTGGAAAACAGAATGTCAGGGCAGGGCTTCTACTCCTTTGAGCCAAGCCAGTGTCCAAAGGATTAGATAAGTGTCCAGGCCACATAGACCCACTTGAATCCTCACATCTTTTCCCTCTGAGGACCAATCTGTTATTAACCCCTGCATGCCCGTGCCCTGGCCTCTCTAGACTCTATCTTCCCAGGTCTCCTGCATTCTGTGACACTTCTGATTTCCTGTCCCATTTCCTGTGTCCTCTTGCCACATTCTTGTCTGATGGACTCCTTCTCTGTGATCTCTTCCTGTCCCACGTCTCCTTCAGATCTTAGAGTAATTAGCGGTATGCTACTAAATGTTTAACAGCCTTCTATCTAGGTAAAAAAAATGTTTTGTTTAGTAACATCTGCCAATCTCTATGGTGTAAATGTCCCCACTGTGACCAACATCAGGCTATCAATGAACATGGAGCTGAGATGAGACATCTCAAACCAACACCGGTGAACCATTGTGAGCTGGTTGTACAGGCAGCTGGGGAAATCCAGGATTTGACTTACTTTCCTCCTGGCTCTGATAAACGCCTGACGGCAACTTAAGGAAGGAAGCAGCTTTTTGTTTTTTAAATTTAAATTCTGATTCAGGATGTAGGGATACATCCATCATGGCAGGGACGGTGTGGTGCTGGACAGATGACTGGTCACATTGCATCTGCCATCAGGAAGCAGAGATGAAGGCTCAGCCTGCTTTCTCATGAAAATATTTAATCCAGATTCCCAACCCATGGCACGGTGCTACCCCCACTCAGGGTCACCTCTCCTCCTCACCTATGTCTGTGGAAATGTCCTCACAAGTATACCCAGATGTGTGTCTCCTACGTGACTCTACATCCAGTCAATGTGACCATGAAGCATCACACCCAGGACCCTCTCCCTAGCCTTCTTGCCCCCCACAGAGGGAACGCCCCATGCCGGTGGTCCTAACTAATGTGTACAATGTCCCAAGTGCCATTTGTAACTCAAATGCTCTCCTTGGGTCTAGACCATCGTTCCAAACACTCGCCATATGTCACCACCTCGTCCGCAGAGAGCACGCTGCTGCGTTCTCTCTCTAACAGGGGACAGAAAAACCAGAGCCAGGAATAGGTTGGAGAGTGTCTATGTAGAATGTGTATCTTGCTGGTCTGTGGAGTGGCTCAGTAAAGTTGACTAAACACAGACACACGCTTTCCTTACAGTAACTTGTTGTCAGTCACCTGGATGCAGACAAAGAGGCAGAGAGCTGCAGTGGGGGGATTTTCTTGACCATCCTCAGCCTTGAACTTTGACCTCTATGAATGGGGCAGGATTGCACAGTGGTCCACCCACTTTGGACCTTCTTCTTAGAGCTAATTTAGTCTTATTTGAGGTCTCTATCTATGGCTGATAGAATAACCCTTCCTCACAGGCTGTTAACATTTTCTTTTCTTTTCTTTTCTTTTCTTTTCTTTTCTTTTCTTTTCTTTTCTTTTCTTTTCTTTTCTTTTCCTTTCCTTTCCTTTCCTTTCCTTTCCTTTCCTTTCCTTTCCTTTCCTTTCCTTTCCTTTCCTTTCCTTTCACTTTCCCTCTCTCTCTCTCTCTCTCTCTCTCTCTCTCTCTCTCTCTCTCTCTCTCTCTCTCTCTCTCTCCAAGGTCTCACTATGTAGTTCTGGCTAGCCTAAGACTCACTACATAGATCAGGATGGCCTCCAATCCACAGACATTTTCCTGTCTCTGCCTACCAAGGCTGCTGATGTCTAATACCCAACCTGTTCCTATGTGGTTTCACGCAGAAAGAGGGAGTCCGGTGAGATGGATACATGAGTTTGCATAAACTTGCAAACCTGAGTTCAATTCCCCTCACTGCACGTGTGTGGAAGGAGAAAACTGACCCCACTAAGTTGTCCTCTGACCTCCACGCAAGCTCTGTAGCACTTGCTACACACCAAAGAAAATAGCAGAAAAGACCCTTCAATGTGCAAATCCCTGTCTATAGTTTTAAAAAGAAAAAGAATAAAGGCATTTGCAGGTTTAACAAGGAATAGTGAGATAAGTTTGTCCTGAATTATTCTACGTATCCTGATGTTGAAATTGGCTTAGATCTGAAGGTATTCTGTTGCTGGCCTTGAAGAGGAGGAGAGGCCATGGGCCAACAGACATGGAGGGGATTTTGGATGAATCCAGGAAACAGATTATTCTCCAGAGCTCCAGAAGGAACTCAACCTTGACTTTGGTCAGTTCCACTATTCTGGACTCTTGATCTTAGAACAGTAAGATAAAGTTGTGCTGTTCTGGGGCACTGAGGGTTTGGTCACGTGTTATAGCAGCCACAGGAGATGTAACCTTAGCAGCAGCAAGCACACTCCACTCAGGAGCCTAATTGGAGATTTAACATCTACACTGGTCTCCCCTCACCTCCCTTTGGCAAGTGCTCGGTGATTGGTTCAGTCAACTCTACCCTGGAGATGTCATTCCGAACCATCGTCTTTATATCTCTGCCGCCACAGTGCAAGGGACATCACAATGGAACAGAGAGTGTGGACTTTGCCGGCAGATGGCCGTATCTACCATGGCGTTGTTGAGAAACCCTGGGTAGGTTACTTAACGTCCTTGAGTCTCCCTTCCCTCTTTGTACAGCTGCCACGCTAAAGTCATACAATGGGTGGTAAAACTGCATGTGAGCATCTAATGCTGGACATTGGGGGCTGTTTGGCTAGACATGGCCTTCATCTGGTACCTGGATCACGGCAGGAACATTCAGGAAAGCCCAGAGCATTCAGAGAGCTGCTGTGACCAGACTGAGCCTGTCTCCTCAGCTGCAGCAGAATGTCAGCTACTCCCCTGCCCAGTGTGACTTTAAAAGCTTCCTTTCTGGCATGCATATCTTACTGCAAACTGGTTTTAGTTTCTCATTAGTGTCAGACCTTGTTCCTCTGTAGACGCCTGTGTTTTTCTCTTTCCTTAACCGCAATATGCACAAGGCTGCCGACTTAGTCCTGCCTGGAGAGCCCTCCCCACCTCCTCCCGGTCAGGCTTCTACCCGGTGCTGTGTCCTCTTCTTCTTCCTACTGTTGGCCTCCTGGCCTCTCATCTGGAGCCTGAGTACTTGATTTCAGGTACCTATCTCTTTTTCCCGACCCTCGATACGTTTCTCACTCCCAAAGCACAGAGGTTCTGTGTTTATTCTCTCTATTCCTCCAGCCCTAGGGTCTTGCTCAGTTTCTAGTTCATAGTGGGTACCACTAAAGTTGTTGGTTATTTTGCAAAGAATCTATGCGTTGTGCTCATTCATACACACACACATGCATGCCAGTTTTAGGATTAATATAGGCAGTGGAGCATGGGGCATTAGCCTCAGTATGGCTGTAACAGTAAACACCTGGAAAACTCAAAGACCATTAGAGGGAATTAGACTGGGAAGTTCCAATGTAGCAGTAGCATAAAAAAGTAAAGAGCAATGTCCAAACAATGACAGGAAAGATGTCCAAAGCTTTTTATTATTACATCATTTTTAAAAATTTACCTAACAAAGTGGGTATAGTGGGATATGCCTTTAATCCCAGAATTAGGGAGGCAGAGGTAGGAGGATCTCTAGGAGTTTGAAGCCAGCCTGGTCTACATAGTGAGCTCCAGGCTAGTCAGGGCTATACAATAAGACCCTATCTCAAAAAAAAAAAAAAAAAAGAGGGTGGCTGGAGAGATAGTTAAGTTAAGAGCTCTGGCTGTTCTACCAGAGGACCCAGGTTCAATTCCCAGCTCCCACATGGTAATTTGCAACCATCCATAACTCCGGTTCCAGGGGATCCAGTATTCTAGATTCTGTAGATACCAGGCACACACATGGTACGTCCACTTACATACATGCAGACAGAACACCCATACATATAATAAAACAAAAATTAAAATCCCTTTTGTGAATAGTCTCAGTGTATGACATCTTAATTGTGTGAACATGCCTTTCTGTCGGGTGCCGGCTGCTTGCTGTCAAAATGGGCAAATTCATGAAACTGGGGAAAGTCGTGCTGGTCCTGGCTGGATGATACTCAGGATGCAAAGCCGTCATTGTGAAGAACGCTATGATGTACATCAGACCGCCTTACAGCCATGCCCTGGTGGCTGGAATGGACCGCTATCCTCCAAAAGTGACAGCTGCCACGGGCAGGAAGAAGATTGCCAAGAGTTCCAAGATCAAGTCCTTTGTGAAAGTTTGTAGCTAAAATCACCCCATACCCACAAGGGACTCTGTGGATATCCTCTCAGATGAAAATGTTCTTAACAAGGATGTCTTCAGAGACTCAGCTCCGAAACACAAGGCCAGGGGAGGCCAAGGTCAAATTTGAGGAAGAACAAATAGTTGTTCCAGAAGCTTTGCTTTTAGGCATGGTTTTGTTTCCATCGTTAAAAAACTAAAGAAACAAAAACAAAACAAAACAAAAAACCAAAACCAAAACATTCCCAAAACAACACAAAAAAACCCCAACAAAAACCAACATAAAACAAACAAACAAAATTCCACAAACAAACAAACAAACAAAAGGAGTGTGAATGAGAGCGAGTGGATGCCCCTGGGGGCACGGACAGAGTGTGTAGATGTACGGACTGTGCGTAGGTGTGCAATCTTTGAGTATACTAGTGAGTGCTGCTCTGCGTGTGCACAAATGTGCAAACCATGGCATAGCTTACTCCTGGCCTGCTTGGCCTCTAGGAAAGCCCAGTGTTGAGGTTTAGAGTAGGCAGCTGGGAGCCTGGATCTCAGATGCAAGTTCAGTGATGCAGGCACCTGCAATTGTCCCTCGGTTTACCTTTCGCATTTGCAAACTCACATTTAGCCAGTGCCCCCTCAGCACCCTGTCCACTGAGCGCTCCCTTCGCATGGCTGTGCCAGCCACTCTAAGCCTACAGTCTTTCCCCAAGTCGTGCCCTCTCCCTAGGGTGCATGCTCTGCTTGCTGCAAGAGCTGTAAAGATCTGCTTCCTTCTGGGGTGTGGAAGGAGCAGGCTCAGGAGGGCTTTCTGAGACTCCCTCAGTGGTACCAGTTCCTTCCCCTGTCTCACCCACCAGAGCATTTGGCATCTCCTTTAATGGTCATCTCCATTTCTCCTTTCCTTTCATGTCCCCAGGTCCTGACCCTTGCCTGGCACAGTTGCTGATTGGAGCTACAGAGCTACCCCATATTTCCCTGAAAGTGGCAGCTCTCCTTAAACCCAGGACAGGGTCCTCTGTCTGCTGCTCTGTACCTGCTGTCCCAAGCCCCCAGAGCCTAGCTGAACATACCTGGGAAACTGAGAAGAAGCAGAGCTGGGGACAGCCACATGGTCCTGCCTT
>CM052710.1:6356743-6385816 GCA_028551405.1 Uromys caudimaculatus | reverse complement strand
CAGCAAAATTGCCAATCTCTCTATGAACTGCATCTACAATTAAAATTTTTATTTTAATATTAGAAGAGCTTCAATAAATATTGTGAGTTTTAAGGCTCAAACCTAACAGGGATGGCCTTATTTAACCTCTTGAATATGGTTCCAAGGTTAAGCCTAGGACAAATAACTAGTAACAAGCAAAGTTCGTCTATTCAACTATACTTTACATAGACAGATGGTACTCAGGGACTTCATAGACCTGCTGAATATGACGTTTAATATACTTAAACTTACCTTGACAGATAGAGACTTCCAAATCCCAATAGTGACTCCCCCAAGGTCTCTATAGAAGATAAATGGGGCACCAATGACTCCACCTGTATTGTGGTAATGCTAGCCACTAGGAATAACTGCCCTCAATGTCACACAGACTACCAGGACTCTGTCCAAACTGTGGACAGGCAAGACACTGGAAAACTGAAGACCTTTGCTTAGACAGAAATAGAACAACCCTCCCAAGTTCCTGGTTCACAGAAAAGCCTATTCTGAAAACTGATGCTTTCCTGTGGCTTGTGCCCTCAACTAAGCCACCAACGCCACATAAGCCTAATGGGGTGGTCATCTAGGTAATGGTGAGTTCCTGCCATTCTAATTGATACATAGGTCATCTAGATTATCCATCTCAGGTCTCTTATGGATTTGAAGACGAGACAATGAAAGAATTAACTTTTTACTATTTCCTTTATCTAAAGGAACTCACTTTACAGTGACTGCACCCAGTAATCAAACATCTGTGTCCCCTGGTGAATATCTGGACGGGAACGAGTGTGAAGTTTACATAAAATCTGAAGATATAAAAACTTAAGTTGTGAGGATCTAAGAAAGTGCTTGAGGACTTAAAAAACTTAAATGGTGATAAGAAAATGATTAAACGTATATAAAAGGAATGAAAGGTGCTTCAGATTTCTTCTCCCTGTCGTCAGCTCCAGCTTCCGCGGCCTTTGTGCCTGCGCCTGCGCCTGCGTCTGCGTCTGCGCTTGCGCCTGCGGGGAGATGTGGCGTTGAAGGGTACAGATTTGTCGTTCTCTGCTCAGCTCGCAATCTTTCTCCACAATATCGCAATCCCACTTTAAAAAGGCATCTTCCCATTAGACTTGCCTATTATTTCTTAGTCATTCCAGAGCTATTGAGGGCTCTGCAGACTCCTTTTCTGCTGCTGCTTCACGGGTCTCACAGACTCCTCGGAGTTCCAGCGGCCCCGGCCATCTTTGTTTTCTGTTGGGATGGTGCAATAGAACACTAATACACCACAGAAAGATGAAACGATTGGAAAGAAACCAAATTTTATTATAACTGAAATGCTTACATATAAAGATGAAAAGAAAATTTTGAGATTTTAGAAAAGTTGTTTTACACACACACACACACACACACACAGAGGCGGGGAGGTGGAGACATGTGGGCCTCCATCCTCCATCCTTGCTTTCAGTCCAAGCTGAGAAACTAGAGAATGAAGGAGCAGCACGCTTTGCATCTTCCTCTGGTTTCTGAATGTGTGGGATGGCTGTGCGTCTCCAAACACACGTACACACACACACCACACACACACACACCACACATACACACCACACATACACCACACACACACACCACACATACACACCACATACACCACACACATACCCACACACACGCACATACATAACCCACCTCACACACACACTCACATACACAATCTACCTCACCCACCCACCCACACACATACACACACATATACCACATATACATACACATACGCACACAGAACCCAACTCACACACACACACACAAACACACATACAACTTACCTCACCTGCACACACACACACACACACACACACACACACCTAACCTACCTTACACACACACATGACCCACTTCACACACACACACACACACACACACACTCACCTCACAGGCACACACACACACACACACACACACACACACACACCCTGCCCGCCACACACAAAATACGATTTGATACTAATCTTTTTTGTGTGGTCTGGGATCAAACCCAGGGCTGTATGCACGGTAGGCAAGCATGCTACCATTGAGCCACACCTCTAGTCTAAGGACACCATTTAAAATAAAAATAAGGGGCTGGAGGGATGGGTCAGTGGTTAAGGGCACTTACTGTTCTTCCAGAAGACCCAAGTTCTAGTCCCAGCACCCACACGAGGTAGCACACAAATCGCCTGTAGCTCTAGGGATTTCGGAAGCTCTGATCTCACATAGACACAAAATTAAAAAGTAATAAAAATGCAGGATTAAGCTGTAGATACATAATTAAATAAATAGAGTTAGAGAGGTGGCTTATGGGTACGAGTCACCTCTGACCTTCATGGACAACTGCATTCACATGTGCATAGCCACACACAGTCACACACACACATATAGTCACTTAAAAGTCAGGGACTGGAGAGACAGCTCAGTGACTGAGTGCATACTGCTCTGTCAGAGGATTCAAGTTTGGTTCCAAATACCCACGCGAGATAGCTCACGACCACCTGTGACTTCAGCTCTGGGAGACGCATCACCCTATTTCCTTACACAGGGGCACTTCAGTCACAGGTGCATGTGTATATGTGCCACACACACACACACACACACACACACACACACACAATTAAAACAAAGCAAGTCTTTTCAAGATCTTAAAATAAAAATGTAATTTATTCCAAATCAAATTGAATAAACACACGAACAGGTTTCAAAGAGGAAATCATTTATTAAAGAACATTTTATTATTTGCTTTACACTTTATTTCTTGCGTGTGTGTGTGTGTGTGTGTGTGTGTGTGTGTGTGTGTGTGTGTGCTGTGTTTGTGAGTTTGGGAGTTGGGTCTCTCCTTCCACCGGAAGTCCTGGGCCCTGACCTCAGGTGATCAGGTTTTCACAGCCAAACTAATTCCTCTCATCAACCCTTAGAAGGTGTTTTCAAAGTTCCCACATAATTGGGGTTACAGCCCACAGTCACAGATAAGGAAGTTATCCTAACCGTGTGTTTGATGCTCTGTGCTGCCTGGCTTTTATGTCCACTTGGCCCAAGCTAGAGTCATCTGAGGGAAGGAAACCTCACTTGAGAAACACCTCTATGCTGGCAGAGTGGTACAGGCCTTTGATGCCAGCACTAGGGAGGCAGAGGCAGGTGGATCTCTGTGAGTTCTGGGACAGCCACCAGGACTACATAGAGAGACTCTATAAAAACAAAACAAAACAAAAAAACAAACCCAAAACAACAACAAAAAAACCAACCAACAAACAGAACTTCTCCATCAGGTAGGAATACAAAGGGTGTTTTCTTAATTAGTGATTGATGGGGGAGAGACCAGCTCATTTCAGGTCTGGGCTGGTGGTCCTGGGTTCTGAAGAAAGCAGGCTGAGCAAGCCACTAGGAGCAGATCAGTAAGTGGCAGCCCTCCATGGCCTCTGCATCAGCTCATGCCTCTGGGTCCCTGCCCTGTCTGACTTCCTATTTTGACGCTTTTGATGCTGAACTGAGATGTGGAAGGGACAACAGAGTCGTGGTATCTCATCACAGCAACAGAAACCCTGACTGAGACATGCGCTCACGCTCAAAGCCCAGCCTGGACTTTTTTTTTTTTGGTTTTTTCGAGGCAGGGTTTCTCTGTGTAGCCCTGGCTGTCCTGGAACTCACTCTGTAGACCAGGCTGGCCTCGAACTCAGAAATCCACCTGCCTCTGCCTCCCGAGTGCTGGGATTAAAGGCGTGTGCCACCACTGCCCGGACAGCCTGGACTTTTAAAAAAAGCTTTATGTTATTTTTTCATGTTGTGAGTATTTTGTCTGTCTGTCTGTCTGTTTGTGCACCATAAAAGTGCAGAACTTACAGAGGCTAGAGGGAGGCGTTGATCCCTTGTGAGACACCCGGGGTGAGTGCTAAGAACTGAAGTCAGCGTCTCTGCCAGGTCAGCTGCTGCCCTCCACGGAAGCATCCTCTCCCCAGCCCATACTTGATTTTCGCTCTTTCCGAGATGTGAGCAGCAGAGGACCTGGCCAGTGTGGATGAAGACTTACCGACCCCTAAGAAGAGAGCTGTGCACCGAGCCGTGAGCCTACAGCTCTAGCTAGAAGACGGCAGTGCACCAGTGTGAACCACGCTGGCTCAGTGGTTGACAATGCTCAGCAAGCCCGGAGACCTGAATTCAGTGCTCGGAACTCACGTGAAGGTGGAAGGAGAGAACTGGGTCTGCGCTGACTGTGGCACGCATGCGCACACACACATCACAAATATACTCAGTAACCGGGCGGTGGTGGCGCACGCCTTTAATCCCAGCACTTGGGAGGCAGAGGCAGGTGGATTTCTGAGTTCGAGGCCAGCCTGGTCTACAGAGAAACCCTGTCTCGAAAAACCAAAACCAACCAACCAACCAAACAAACAAAAAAACCCAAATATACTCAATAATATGTAAGGAGTTAAACAAAGACATGTTTACAATACAGGAAAACAATTTAATTTTTAGGGGGTCACCTTCTCTTATTCCTGATGTTATTACCAGTCTCCTTGTCTTCATCTTCTTAGGTTGTTTTTTCTTTTTTAATATTTTTGATGTGCATGAGTGTTTGTGTCTCCTCGAATGATATTGCACCTGGCAGCGCTCAGACAGGGCAGAAGAGGAAGTTGGATGCCCTGGCACGGAGTTCGTAATCACTGTGATCTGCTGTGTGGTGCAACCCTGGATGAGCAGCCAGGGCTTGCAACGGTCGAGCCATCGCTCCAGCTCCTAGTTGATTTTTGAGGCAGAGTCGTATGTAGTCTAAGATGACCTGGAATTTACTAGGTAGCTGAAGATGAAACCCCAGATTCTCCTGCCTCTACCTCTAGTGTGCTGGGATTACAGGCATGGGCTTGTCTTGGCATAACAATTTCTTAAATGAGAGCCAAAGGCGGAAGGCACAAAGGAAATACTGACTAATTTGCTACATTACAATGAAAACCCATTAATCAAAAGATTCTATACATCTCTATATGTCTATATCTATCTATCTGTATCTATCACTATGTCTATCTATCTGATATAAATATCAGGCTGTAGATATAGTTCAGTCAATAAAGGGCGTGCCGCACAAGAATGAGGACCTGAGGCGGATCAGCAGAACTCACATATAAAGCAGGTCTTAATGATGTGTGCTTGTGATCCCAGCTTGTGTTTTATTTCATAACAAAAGCAGGGGGTGGGGGTGGGAGAGGAAGAACACCTAGGGTGTTTACATAGCCAACCAGAGGGCAGCACAGGCAGGACGCATGTTAGAGCATCAACTTATCAGCTGTGTGAACCTCAAAGACGCAGTGTTAAATGATAAAGCCACGAGACTCGGAAAGAAAGCATGTTGCTGGGCACGGTGGCACATGCCTATGATCCAGAACTAGGGGGGCAGAGGTGGGAGGATTGGGGGTTGGAAACTAGCCTGGGCTATATAGTGAGACCCTGTTAATGAAAGAAAAAGGAAGAAGGAAGGAAGGAAAGGAGAAAAGTGAGAGATAGACACACAGACAGACAGGCAGATAGATAGGAGAGAGTGGGGTGCATCTCTGTGCCAAAGTGCTTGTTCTATGTCTCAGGCTTTGGGTTTACTTCAGAACACTGGGGGAAAAGTCTAACACTGTCCTGGTATGGTGGTACAGGCGAATTTCTATGAGTTCAAGGTCAATCTGGTCTATATAGTGAATTCTAGACCAGGAATCCATAGTGAGACCCTATGTAATAAAAAAAAAAAAGTATAACTTGGTTTATATGACAATCAGACACACAGAAGCTAAACAATACACCCTTGGCAAACCCATGAGCATGCAAGTGACAAAGTCTAAAGCCAAGCAAATATAAAATGCTAGGTTCAGGTTGTCACCAAGGTGGCTGGGAAGCAGGAATGTGACATCAGACAGAGAGAGCGTCAGTATAGACCTTGTTCTGTGACTGAATCTGGAGGACACAGTGCCATGAGTATTTCTCATGGAAGGTGGACGTTTTTATTGGACAAGCTATCAAATTGCCTTCTAAACATCTATGTCTATATCTTTAATAAGCGCTGCCCTCGGCCTTGGTTAGAGACGCCTCCTTCTCCTGTGGTGTAAGTGACCATTAAGTGCTCAGCCCTATATAGCATCCCCCATTCCACCCCAAGGTGGGGAGGGAGAGGAAAGAGTTTCACAGTCAGAGGTAGAGGAGAGTGCCCTGAAATGTGGCACTGTCTCGGGATCACAAGCTCACTGCAGCTGTGGTTACCCGCACAAGACCAAGTTGGCAAGATCAGCTAGTGCTCCGTCAGGCCGCACTAACTGTTCTCTGTGAGTTACAGAGAGAAAAAGAGAAGTGGAAGAAGGGGGAGAGAGCATGAAGGGGGGAAGGGAACACGTGCCTGAGGGGTGGGGGTGGGGTCAGAGGTGGATATGAGAGAGCCATGTTGTATACAAGTGTGAACTTACCGAAGAATAAGTAAAGGAATCCAATTAAAATCCTATTGAAATTTTTTTTTCCAAAAAGATTTACTTATTTAATGTATATGAGTGCTCTATCTGCATGTACACCTGCATGCCAGAAGAGGGCATCGGTGTTAGCATTCTGTCTAAACTCCACCCCACAGTTACCTGGCAACGGCCAGGTATGCTCCCCACAGTTGCCTGGCAACAGCCAGGTGGGCCTGGCCCACTATAAAAGGGGCTGCTTGCCCCTCCTCTCTCTCTTATCTCTTTCTCTTACCTCTCCCCATTCCCTTCCCCCTCTCTCCACGTGGTCAAGGCCGGCCTCCACTTCTCTACTCTCTATCTTCTACCCCCCCTCCCTTTTTCCTTTCACTGCCACCTTGCCCCCCTCTCTTTCAATAAACCCCACATGGAACTGTTTGGTCTGATGTGGTTTCTGGAGTCCCGCGACCATCACAACAATCTGAACTCATTATAGAAAGTTGTGAGCCACCATTTGATTACTGGGAATTGAACTCAGGACCTCTGGAAGAGCAGGCAGTGCTCTTAACCACTGAGCCATCACTCCAGCCTGAAATTCTACTTAAATATATAGGTATTTATGGGCGCATTCTTTTATGCATTTGATACAGCACAAAGAATCTTCTAGAAGTCTCAGAGCATTCTCAAAAGCACAGATTTGCTGGTTCTCCTCAGCCATCAGAGATGTGTCCATGGACAGGGCCTTGATGTCAACAGAGTTCATTGGTTCTCATAACAGGGCCAAGTGCTGCTTCCTCGGAGCACCTCCAAGGCCCGCTTACCCAGAGGATGGCACCAAGCATGCTCAGGAGCAGGGGCAACTCCAGAGACACCAGGACCCAGAAGTAGAGGCTGCTCAGAAGAGACCTGTGAGGGACATAGTCACAATAAGCTTCCTTCCCAGAAGGTGACACTGATGCCCTGTGCTATATGCCTTGAACTGTGACCTTGGCCAGCTCTCTCCAGACCATGCCAATGGGCCTCACCCCCTACGGCCTCTAACCAGACAGGCACTGCCTCCCCAAACCACACCCAACTCTTAACTAGACCCCTCCCACTTTTCTCCTGGGTGGCATTTACTTACTTGTTTGTTTGTTTGTTTATTTATATTATGTAGCCCTAGCTATCCTGGAAACTCATTATGTAGAATAAGATATCCTTAAACTTATAGAGATTCATCTGCCTTTGCCTCCCAAGTACTGGGCTTATTTATTTTACATAGCTAATTGTGTGTGTGTGCTCCTGTGTATGTAGGCAGGGGCACATGCGTGTGTGTGAATGTGGAGATCAGAAGATAACTTGGTCATTCCTCAAGATCACTTCTGAAACAGGTCTTGCTATGTAGCTCTGGCTAGAATGGAATTACTATGAAGTCCAGGCTGGTCCTAAACTCACGGAGCTTGACCTTCCTCTGCCTCCCAAGTGCTGTGATTAGAGGTGTGAGCCACCACACCTGTCCATCTATCTTGTTTCTGACAGGCTTGCCAAGTAGGCTGGCTAGCCAGTGAGTCGAAAGCATCCTCCTGTCTCTACCTCAGCAGCTCTGGTATTTCAAGTAGGTGCCGCCATGCCTGACTTTATCGGCAGACCCATCTTCCCAGGGTCATTCCTCCAGGCTCTGGACGTGTTCAGGTAGCTCCCGCTTGGCAGGAACCTGACTCCACCTCAGCGGGTCTGTATCTGAGTGTCATTTCTGTGTATTTATCTTTAGATAAGCAACTGACCCTGACAAGACCCTTCCAGGTCAGCCTGACATTGGAAAATGCGGGGGGGGGGGGGGTCATACAGGAGGGAGATACAAACCCTTCCACCTCTGCTCTCTCAGTAGGACCCCCTCCTCCCCATCCAAAGGCCTCAGGGATAGTGGTTCCTCACCGAGACTGTGGACTGGGAGCAGGAATTGTGTCTTTTGTGGTCACACTGGGCTGAGCATGCACCAGTGAGGATGGGGCGGACACCAGGGTATCTGTACCAATCTCAGGATTCGAACCTGTGATTGGAGCAAAGGATGAAAACACAAGACAGTTCCCATGACCTCCACTCTGTCTCCTACCCACGGAAGCCTCTGTCACTCTGCTTCACACAGGTCCCTGGGGGCATGCAGGACAGCTGTCCGACAGCCTATCAGCCACATGGCCAACCAGGTAAGGTCAGGGATTTCCTTCCCAGTCCATCTCATGGTACACAGTGTCTGGGTGGCACTGGCAAACATGATTCTTAGAGAAGAGAGTTTAAGTGTCAGGGACAAGAACTTAATGAGTGCCAGGTCCCATCCAGCCTCAGCCACACCTTTAGCCTCCTTGTCTGCCATCCTTCAGGGACAAACAGGGTAGTGGGACTCCATGTCTGCCTGGCTCACTCATTCCCAGTGTCAGCCAGACAGTCTTCTCTGAGGAATGAGTGGGCAGAACATTCTAGAAAGGCAGATGTGTGCAGGGCCCTGTGGAGAGTGGCCGCTACTGCAGAGTAGTGACAACAGCGGAATGGTGGCTCCCACTCTTCAGTGCGAACCTACAGAGGAGGATGCAGGGAACATATAAAGGGAAAATCAAAACAGAGAACCAGGAACCAGAAGCTGGAGGTGGTGATAAATGCTTGCAATTCCAGCGCTGGAGAGGCAGAGACAGGAAGATCAGGCATTCAGGATGAATCCTAAGTACACAGCAAGTTTGGGTTTAACCTGGGCTACATGAGATCCTCTCTCAGATGATGATGATGGTGATGGTGATGATGATGATGAAGTGATGATGATGATGATGGTGATGATGATGGTGGTGGTGATTGTGATTAAGAGGAGGAAGAGGAAGAAGAGGAAGGAGATAAGGAAGAGGAGGAGGAGGAATAGAAGGAGGAGGAGAAGGAAGAGGAGGAGAGAAGATAAAAACTGGGATTAACGTAGAGGTTTGGCCCCTTCCTTCACCCCTTGTCATTACATGCACTGATTTGGGTTCTAAGAACAGGGGAAGCCCCATTAGGGGAGAATGAAGTGCAGACTTGGAGAACATTGGGGGTCAGAGTAGCTGAAAGCCTGTCTTCCATCCTCCTTACCCTCTGCCCATGGAAGGGAAACCTTGGAGGAATTCTCTGAGTTTCTTCTAGCAGTAAATGGTTCCTGGGAAAGGGGGAGACGGGGGATCTTGGAGGGCTTGAGTGGGTTCCTCGGGGTACTGAGAAGCCCTGTACACTGTCTAGGCTCCTCCTTGTGTCTCTGGTGGTCTCTCAGAAGTCCCAGAACCAGTGATGAAGGGTACCCCAAGAACCTCCGTGGAAGGGTAGTGTGCACTCAGTCCCAGGTGAGAGGCGCCTTTGAGAGAGGGGGGCTGATATGCCAGGGTATTGGTCCCATAAGGAGAATGGAGACAGGACCACATGAGACCTGGGAGAGAGGACTCGTGTCTTAGCAGGATAGGAAGTCACAAAGAGCCAGCTATTCAGAGCCTGTCTCTAGAAAGTTTCAGGCCTGCAGCTGTCCCATGGTGCACACAGAGAATCTCCAGTGGGGGCTGATGACACGGCTCAGTGGGCAAAGGCCCTTGCTGGCCAAGTGTGATGACTTGAGTCTCACCCACAAGGTGGAAATAGAGAACTGACACCCAGAAGTTCTCCGTTCACTCACACACACAACGGGCAAGCCCCTATAAACAAACACACGAACAAGCAAACAAATAAATAAGATAATAAAATAGTTTCTAAGGACACAGGTTCCCCACTGTGCCTACGTGCACTGTCACACAGACCACACATGCTCTCACGTGTGTGGACTCACACTCCCTGTCCTGAACCACGCACTCGCCAAGCTCATCGTGCCAAGGTTTACAGCTTCCTTCTTCTGTGAGAGAATGACAGGCTTGGAATCAGGCTGCCCTGGCATGAGGGAGGCTTACCTGGGGCGACGGACAACTCAACCTTGAAGTACTCATCGCCCCCTTGGTTAAGTGGTATATCCACCCCACACATGTAGGTGCCTGCATCCTCCAGGGTGAGTTTCTCCAGGGTCACTGTGAAGGTGAGGTTGTCTGGATGGTCCCTGATGGACACTCGGCCATTCCTAGCTTCTTCTGAGCCTGGGGTCTTGATAGTATCTTTGCATAGTAGCAAAAGTGATGTTCTAATTCTGCACCAGTATTTGTTGTTAGCCTTGAATTCCTCCTCATACTGACACTGCACACTCAGGGATTCCCCCACAGTGCCTGTCACAGTGCGGGGGCCACGCAGAGGGACACAGCCTGGAAAACACAAACCTCAATTCTGCATCTCACAGCTGGATGGGAGCAAGGCTTCCCTTGAGTCGGGTCATAGAAAACCCTCTGGTCTTGAGGAAACAGTGAGAAAGGAGACAGGCTTTGTCAGAGCAGGAGTCAGGACTGAGGTTATAGAGAGCTTATAAAATAAATAGAGATTATGTGGCTATGACTGTCACAGGTAATCCTCTCAGTGGGTCCTGATTCTGTCTCCAGTGTGGTAGACATGACTGACTGTATTGTGCACTAAAACCTGGCAGCACCTGTGAGGCAGATGCTGAGGGCTCCTAGGCCCCATCCCACCCCCCTCCATCCTCCTGCCTTCTTTCTAGGCCAGTCTGCCTGTGCTGGCTTCTCTCTCTCTCTCTCTCTCTCTCTCTCTCTCTCTCTCTCTCTCTCTCTCTCTCTTTCTCTCTCTCTCTCTCTCCCACCTCTCACGGCCCTGTCAGGCTTACAGAAGGAGTTCTCCTTTCAAAGCTGCACCCCTGACATACCTGCCCTGTGCTCACCTGGGACCTGAGAGAGGAGCAGAGCTGAAAGCAGCCACAATCTTAATACTTTGGGGATCATTTCTTCAGCTCAGCTGTCACTTGCACCCACACCAGAGCCAAGAGGGTAGAAGGAGCTGGCTCCTTCTAGACAGTAGAATGTCCTCTTGCCTAGTTCTCCTTTCTGTCCTCTGCTTCCTGGTCCCTGGCTCCCATGAGAGGCTCCAGATGAACAGGTGCAGGAAGGGCTCTGTAGATGTTCCAGGCCTCAGAGGCTTTGGTTCCTACCACACCCAGCAAGTGGAGACACCCATGGCTGTGGATTGAGGATGCCATCTGTCCCCTAGCCCTTATCTGAGGGCTTCCACCCTCCTGCCAGAGCCCTGGGGAGCATTTCCTTTTTTGGTCAGGTTGTCCACACTCTGTGACAAGCCACTTCCTGAGTGGATCTGAAAGCTGCCCTTCTCTTGCTTTAGCTCTGTGACCACAGGAGAATCACCTCCTGCCAAAATTCAGATTATAGGACACTCTTAGTCCATGGGGTCTCTAGCACCATTTCCAGGTTCACACTGCTGGTCAAGTTCATGCTGTGACCCGATCCCTTAATCAGAGTTTATCTGGGTGCGGAGTTCCCCACAATGGGTACAGACCTGTAGGTCACAGCTTTCTCTTCTTCAATCTTATTTTGTTTGGTGTGTCGTTTGTCTGCAGCAGCATCTCTAGCCCAGACTGGCCTCTATTTAGCTAAGAATGACCTTGAACTGATTCTCCAGCCTCCACCTCCTGAGCCCAGAAATTTTAGGTGCGAGTCACCACAGCCCATTCATGCTGTGCTCAGGATTGAACCCAGGGCTTTGCACATGCCCGGCGAGCACTCTGCCAATTAAGACGCATCCTTGGCCTTGATTATTTGAGAAAGATTTCACACTGCAACCCAAGCTGGGCTGGAATGCCCTATTTAGCTCAAGCTAACCTTGAACTCACAGAAATCTCCCATCCCTTGAGTGCCGGGAGTAGATGGGAGCCACCATGCATGACAGCTCTGTCTTCTTGCGCCTCCTGGCCCCATATCTAGACATGGACATGATTTGGGGTAGGCGTTGTGTGGAAGGATGAAAGGATACCTCAGAGCTCTCCTTTCTGATGGCTCAGTTTTCTAATGCTGGCTGTCCGCTTCCCTTCTTGTAGGAGAAGAAGGGAAGATAGGGCGTCCTGGAGCCCGGCGACCCACCTGACCACAGAGGCACCTGCTCCCCTCTGATCTATAGCAACAACTGCAGTCGGGGACCTTGACATTTACAGTTCCCTGGGTTGGGACTCTCCTCTGGGCATCCACTCTTTCCACTCACGTCCAGTCCCTACTAACAGAGAATACAGATGTTCTCCTTACTAACAGAGAATACAGATGTTCTCCTTACTAACAGAGAATACAGATGTTCTCCTTACTAACAGAGAATACAGATGTTCTCCCTATTTACACAGAATGCAGATGTTCTCCCACTGTATCCTTTTCTTGCCTCTCACTAATTTATCTTCCGGGTATCTTCTGCATTTTGTCTGTGTCCACTGTTTCTTTATGCTCTACAGAATATCAGATCAAGAAAAGGGCATAGGAACCGCTTTGTGTATTCACTGCAGGACTCCAAGGCATGGCCACTGCTTGCTATCTGTCTTAGTCACTGTTCCGTTGCTGTGAAGAGACACCATGACCACAACCGCTAGTAGAAGAGAGAGCATTTAACCAGGGCTGGCTTGCAGTTTCGGTTTCAGAGGCTTAGTCCATTGTTATCATGGCAAGGGGCATGGGGGCAAGTATGGCAAATATAGTCCTGGAGACATGGCTGAGAAAGAGAGGAGACATGAGAGGGAGAGGGGGAGGGGGAGGGAAGGGGGAGGGGGAGGGAGGGGACGGGAGGGGAGGGGGAGAGGGGGAGAGGGGGAGAGGGGGAGAGAGGGAGAGAGGCAGAGAGGGAGAGAGGGAGAGAGGGAGAGAGAGAGAGAGAGAGAGAGAGAGAGACAGACAGAGACAGAGAGAGAGAGAGAGAACAAGCAATGCAGGGCTGGTGTGAGCTTTTGAAACCTCTAAGCCCACCCCCAGTAATGCACTTTCCCCCAAAAGGCCACACCCCCTATTCTTTTTAACCCTGTTAAACAGTTCCACTCCCTGGTGACAAAGCATTTGAATATTTGAGCAGGGGTGGGGGGTGGCAGAGTCATTATTCAAACCACCACAGTAGCCATTGGGCCTTCACTGTGTCCTAATAGCGTAAGTGGGCGGGAAATTCAGAATTAACTTGCCTATCCCTACAGGCATTTGCTACCTGGTGGGATTCTCAAAGTCTTTGGTGCTGGCAAATTCATCATGGCGCCCTGGCAGCTGCGGCAGACGGGCACTGGGCTGAAGGCTCCCTTTGCACAAGCAGGTGAGATCTAGCTCTAGGAAGCACAAGGCTGAACAAAAGGACCAAATGCATTGTTCCGGACTTGAAATTGTTTTTGCCTTTGAACCAGGTCGAAATGTCATGGGCCAGGGAAGAGTGTGTCAGGGCCCCAGGAGGAAGGAGCATTGGTCAGAACTAACCTCAACTTCTCCATGCTTCCCCAGAGGAGGCAACCCCAGTACTAGGGTGTCTGCCCAAGAAAGGGAATAGTCAGACATTGGGGGAATTCTCAATACTGATCTGAACTAAGGGGGGGTACAAGAGCACTTCATCTCCTGGCTGAGCAGTGGCTAATGGAGATCAGAGAATGTGGCGTTCAAACTCAGGTCTGTCCTATAGATGACCTCTGACCTCTGGTATTTCCTCAGCACAGGACTTGACTCCTCATAACTGACTCAGCGAAGAGATCAGTCCGTACACTCTGGGCCAGACCTGAGTGACCATGGGGAGTGGTCATGGGGAGTGGTCATGGGGAGTCACATTCCCAGTAGAGTCCCAGAACCTCCTCCAGGTGGCAAATCAATGTACCCAACAGAACACAATGCTACATTCCCAATGGGCTGAACACTTTAGTGAGGACGAGGGGCTCAGCAGCGAAGGTGATGGTCCATAGCTGGGCTCCCAGTGTACCTCATACTGATGGTCAGTCACTCTGCAAGGAGCTGGACTGACAGATAAGCCTTGGGCAGACAAGGAACGTGTATCAAAAGTTATATAGAGTCATAAAGACACTTATAAACACAGTGTTGTAACAGACAGTCCTACCGGACCTGGCTGCTTCCTGGGGTCCTCTTATGGCCAAATAAAAGCCCCAAGACCTCTGCAGGGGGTCTGGCATCTCAGGGAGCTAAAGGGAGTGGGGAGATGGCTCAGTAGATAAGGTGCTTGCAGAGCAAAGGGATAACTTGAGTTCAGATCCCCAGAAGCCTCATAGAGCTGGATGCTGTAGCATCCATCTGTAATCTCTGCACTCCTAGGTGAGACGGGAGGCAGAGATGGGGGAATTGGGGAAGCTCCTGGGCCAGTTAGCTTGATGTCTGCAGTAGAGAACAAGAGAAGTCCAGTTTCAAATAAAGTGAGAGGTAAAGACAGACATGTGAGGCTTTCCTCTGTGTATGCTCCATGGCATGTGTGTGTCCCATGGCACATGTGTGCCCCCATGAGGGTTCTCCCCACACCCAAACACACAAAAATGAAACAAAACAAACAAAAACCCAAACTTTTCATGGCAAGGTGACCGGTCAGGACCACGCCTGGTAAGTCTTTCAGAAGGAAGCAGATGCTCTGGGGTCCTCTTCTCTAAGAGAACGGTGAGAGATTCAAGCGGGACTTATGGCTCCTTCAGAGAGGACATGGCCTTCATCAGGACATAGAAGTGTAAAGAGCTCAGGCCTGGATTCGTGCCACCCCTCGGCTGGAAATGTCCGGTCTTGGTGCTGTCAGGGTAGGACATACAGACAGCCTGAAGGACAGAGTCGTCTCAGTTCTTTTGCACACGCCTTCACATCCAGACACACAATACAACATGCACTGCTAATTGCCACCCACTAACCTCGAGTTCTAGCTCAGCTTGTCTGTTTCATATCTTTGCCCAGGGCTGTGAAGGACAGTCCCATGTTTGGGCAGTTCTGCTGCCGCTGGGATCATGGATTCATGATGGGACAGAGACAGGACAATCGGGAAGGCGGGATCGTACTGAGGTCCTTGTGGTTCCTTCTCAAGTTCACTTTTATGCATCCCACACTATACATGCCTGTGTCATCCAGATGGAAGCCTACTTGAGTTTATTGTGAGTGGGAGATTCACAGGACAATCCTAAGGGATGTTTGGCCAGGCTCTTCTTCACACCTCTGGTCTTGCTAATCTTCTATAGGGGTAAGCAGGATGGCGAACACAGCAGAATTTGTCATGTTGTGTATTCCTCTTCATACAGGAACTATGTGCTCAGGAATTCCCCCATGGGGCCTTGCACTGGGCCGGAACAGAGCAGAAGGAAGGACCCTGGGGACCTGGAGTCCCAGTTCTAGCCTCACAGGTGGGCCAGGCTTGAAGAGGCTCCCTGGGGTCAGGTCCTAAAGAGACCTCCATGTTAGGGGGCAGAGCAGAAACACTGCCTTTGCCAGACCCAGGACTTGAGACTGGGGGGTGGGGGGTGAGTAAGGGGACAGGGAGAGAGGTGTCCATGGAAACAGGGGAGACTTGGGGCAGGGTGACTAAGTGCTGTATACGTGATAGTGTGTATGTTTTTGCACGTGTGTCTTTGGATGAGATATGTACCTGATAGAGAGAGAGAGAGGGCTGGAGAGATGGCTCAGCCGTTAAAGGCTAGGCTCACAACCAAAAATATAAAGGGGGGGGGAGTAAAACCAAGACATAAAATCTGTACTGTACTATGACAACCACAACTGCCACAATCGCCCCTATTAATGTACCCTGACTCTGTCCCAGATGCATAGCCAGTGACAAGGTATGTATGTGGTATGTACGTGTGGAGCTCATCGTTACATCTGATGTGTGCAGTATATAGGTATCACATGTGGTGTGTGCACTGTGCACCGCATGGATGTGTTACACGTATGCTGTGTGTGGTGCATATGTGTGTGTGGCATGTTTAGCACGTGTGAGGCGTGTATGGTACACACGTACCAATGACTCCCCTTGATCCTGAAGAGGTTACAATTGTAATGATACATGTGCCTTGGCAGCCATGTCCTTCCTGTGTAGCAAGAAGCCAGGGCTACATTAGCCTGCTTCATGCGATTTCTGGGAGTGTGGGCCCCAGGGGCTGGCCCTGGCTCTGGGAGCCTCTCTATCTTGATAGAGTGCAGGACTGGACCGAGGGTTGCTCCTTATGCCTCTCTTGGAAGGCAGAGGGGAGTGGGAAGGAGAGGAGGCGCAGGTGCTAATGCTCCCAGAAATGCATCTGCACCCCCTCCCCCATCCCTCACTGCCTGCAGACACAGGCGCGGATTCATCAGCTTTTTACGACAGTTGCTGCCAAAACAAAACCCCGACTCCAGACTGCCACAACCACACAAGTTTATTTCTTGCTCTTGGGAAAAATGAGTCAGCATACCCTCAACTCCTTGCCCGGGCTGAAGGTGTCTCCTGTCCACTGTAGGTGGCAGGAAACCACATGATGGCTCTTACAGCCTCAGTGGGAGGGGCGGGGGGACCTGTGTCACATAAACTCACATCATCATGGGGGTGGGGAGAGTGTGTGTGGAAATAACATCGTTTTCTGCAGTAAACCACAGCTCTGGTGATTCAGTGAACTTGAAAGTGACTTTGGGGACTCCGGTAACAGCAGGAAGGTTAAAACTTAGGTGTATTTATGGAAAAGTGCTGGGGCCCTTTGCTTTGGGCAGCAAGCAGCAAAACCATCCAACTGGCTCCTGGAGAATGCATGCCTATTAGATAGTTACTGGAGACCTGGCCCACAGGAGTAGGCGGGACAGTGGTGAGGGGGTGACAGAATCTATGTGTGGTCGATGGGACACTGCCCGAGTTAATTCAGTCACCGCCACCAACATCATAGACATTTTTCTTATTTCTTTACACTACCTGGTATCTTTCCAAATAAATAACTTGGATTTTTATTTGTCACAGGTATTTGATTTTTTTTGTTTGTTTTTAATTAAATTAACTAAAAATTTGATACAGTCTTTCTGTATCCCAGGCTGGTTTCCATCCTTGATCCTACTCTCATAGCCACTCAAGTGGTAGGGTTATAGATTAATGCCTCTACATATGACTATTATTTTTATTTTTTGGCTCTCTCAGACAGGTTTTTCCTATGTAACTCAGCTAGACTGAAACACTCTATGTAGGCCAGACTGGCCTTGAACTTGTAGCCAGCCTACTGTCTCAACCACCCTGAATTAGGAGGGTTAGATACATGTACTCCTATATTTATCTGATTTATTTGTTTTACAATAATTAATGTCTGGGGCAGGCAAGATAGATCAGTAGGTAAAGTCTTTGTAAGTAGAGGAACTGAGTTCAATCCCCAGAGCACACAGTTAAAAAGAGTCATGGCCCGGTGCACGTGCTTGTAACTCCACGACTGGGGAGGCAAGACAGGTGTATTCCTGGGGCCCGCTAGCCAGCCAACCTACACAGTCCGCCATGACAGGCCCTAAGTGGATGGGCCCGAAGAACATCGCCAGGCTCTCCATCCTCAAGTGCTCATGTGCCCCCACGCGCGTGCGGGTACATGTCCATGTGCGTATGCACTCCACCCCATGAACACACACTCACTCACACACACACACACACTCACTCACAGACGTGTGCACACCCTCACACCCTCACACACACTCACACACATACACTCACACACTCTCTCACACACACTTACACACACTCACACACTCTCTCACACACACTCACACACACTCACACACACTCACACATACTCTCACACTCACACACACTCACTCACACACGTGTGCACACCCTCACACACTCACACACTCACACACATACACTCACACTCTCTCACACACACACTCACACACACTCACACACTCAAACACACTCACACACTCACACACATACACTCACACTCTCTCTCACACACACTCACACACACTCACACACTCAAACACACTCACACACACTCGCTCACACACACTCACAATACACTCACACTCAACACACGCACACATACACTCACACATGCATGCACACTCATGCAAACACTTGCTCACACACTCACACGTACTTGCACACATACACACTCACACACTCACAAGCATATCTCATACACACACACACACTCATACACACTTGCTCACACATACTCACATACTCACACACATATGCAGACTCACACACTTACACACTTTCTCATACTCATTCACACTCACATATACACAGTCACAAATACGTATACACATTCACACACTCGAATACATACACACTCACTCACACATTTACACATGCGTACACACACATACACACACTCACACACTCACAAATACACAATACACACATACACACTCTCACACACATACACACTCACAATACACACACATACACACACACTCACACACATTTGCACACACAGAGAATTCTCTGCTCTCTAGAACCCTTCTTCACCACTGCTACAACATTTTCCCATGAAGTGTCTACGATTAATACTGAGTGGAAAGTACAGATCCAGGAGGAATCTTTTGTATAAACAACAGAAACAAGGAAGTCAACTTCTAGAAAGAAGCAAATAAGTAAATCTTTGTAAAAGAGCTGGTCTCGGCAGGAAGGACGGACCCTTAGAGATTTGGCAAAACAAAGAAGGAAAATGGCAGAAAGAAAAATTGTTTTGCCTCTTCCCCCTCTTCCTCTTCCCTCTCCTCCTCTTCCCCCTTTCCTCTTTACCATCTTCTTCCTCGTCTTCTTGAGACTAGCTATGGATCCTGGCTGACCTGAACCGCAGTGTAACCTATCTGGTCTCAAACCTGGGCAGTTCTTCCTGCCTTCCCTTCCAAGCTGAGGGTTATCACACTAGGCTCTTCTGCGTTCTTCGGTTTTAAGAACGAGAGTGTTAACAAGGACAGAATGTCTGGGAAGAAAGAAGATAAAGAAGGAGGCCCTGAGGGTCAAGACCAAGCTAATAGTATGAAATGACCCTGAGCTTCTGGCTGCCGTCAGCTGCTCAGTCTGGAATATGATGAGGCATTAACCAGGCGTGAGAGCTGCCCCATTGCCTTGCTGAGATTACAGCTGCCTGGAAGGAGACACGGGAAATCGGGACTCAGAACTAGGCAAGCAGTTTTTATCCTGATGCTCTGGGAAGGAGCTTGGTGCAACGGTTCCCTTCCTCCCAGACTGAGCAGCAGAACAAAGCTGGAAGCAGAGTGTGTGTGTCCACTAACCCAAGATTCTCTTAAAAGCAGGGATCACATTTTGTGTGTTCTTAGTGCCTTGCTCACGATAGCTATAGTAAATGAGACTATACATTTGACAGCATGCTTCAGAGACTGGAAAAATTAGCAACTTATTTCGGTGTCCAGCAAAAGTCTTGTGAGGTCCATACTCCGCAAAGTCGGGATTCTAGGCTTCTGCTGTCTTCCTGTTCTGTGAACTCCCAAGAGATGACCTTGCCTGCGCATCTGAGATGGGTCATTACTGCAAGAAGCAGAGAGAGAGGTAGGAAGTTGACAGCAAGCACTTTCCCCAGGTGCGGGACCGATTCACACTCACCCACAACTGTCAGGCCACAGAAACAAACCCAGCCACAGAAACACATGCAGTTGCTATGGGGAAAAGAGGAAACTGAGAAGACAAGGGTCTTCTCAGGCCTCTTGCTCTACCCTGCAGCGAGAAGCAAGAAATCCAAGAAGAGGAACAACCTTCAGATACCAGAAGAGGAACTCTGTAGACACATCAGGTGCTGGTCACTGCAACTCCATGGGTACAGACACATCAGGGAGGTGCCTAGTAGGGCCTCCCTGAACCAGTGGCATCTCCTTGCGTCTCTTCAGGGTCTTTTGTTGTGATCAGGGACTCTCCAAGTAGCAGGATGGAGATAGGTCCATCTTAGGGAGAGGAGGCAGTGCCGGGAGCAGATGCCTACTGTGGGCTGGATGGCAGACTGGACAAACAGAGGGAAGGGAGGAAGGAATGGAACACAGTTACTCATCCCGTTCTGCTTTCTACTTGTAGACACAATGTAAGCAGCCACCTCACACCCCGCCACCCTGCCTTTCTACCAGGGTGGGCCAAATTTATTCAAACTATGAGCCAAAAATAAACTTTTCCCTCCGTAGGCTGCCTTTGTCTCAATATTTATCACAGTAATGAGAAAAAAATGACTGATACCCAATCTCTGGAAAAAGGAAGGAAAACTGGCAGTGCATGTCTTTAATCCCAACACTGGGGAGGCAGAGGCAGGTGGATCTCTGTGAGACTGAGGCCAGCCTGGTCTACAGAGCAAGTTCCAGGATGGCCAAGGATACACAAAGAAATCCTGTCTTGAAAAATAAAATAAACAACAACAATAACAACAAAACCCACAAAAACAAAAAAAGAAAAAGAAAAAGAAAACTAATAATCAGACAAACACATTATCAGTGTAGCGACAGGTTAACAGAGAGCGTATAGTGTACTGCTAAGTTCTGTCAACTTGATACAAACTAAAGAACCCTGGAAGAAAGAACTTTTATTGAGAATTTTCTTCCATCAGATGGACATTGTGGGCATGTAAGGATATTTTCTTGATCATTAATTAATGGATAGATGTGATGCCATCCCCAGATAGGTGGTCCTGGGTTGTAAAAGAAGGCAGGCTGAGCAAGCCAGGGAGAGCAAGCCAGTGAGCAACATCCCTCCATGGCCTCCGCTTCAGCTCCTGCCTCCGGGTTCCTGCTGAACTCCTCAATACTTCCTTCAAAACGGACCATGTCATGGAAGCATCCGCAAAATAAAACCTTTCCTTCTAGCAAAGGTGGTTTTGGTCGGTGTTTTATCACAGAAAAAACAAAACAAAACAAAACAAAAAAACCAGACTAGGACAGACAGACAGATGGATGGGTGGATGAACCAGACAGACAGACAGACCAGTTTATCTCACCTCTTGGCTGAAACTTGGGTTGGCTTTTCCCTATTTGTGAACAACCCAGACTGTTTACCTCATGATCCAGCTTCAGCCTGTATCTTGGTCCTCCTCTCCCATGATCCTCTACTGCTCACTATGTTTAGCCTAAAAAAAAAATGGAAGCAGCAACTTCTCATTACATGATCTTTTTTAAATTTAATTTTGGTTTTAGTTTTTCAAGACAGAGTATAGGGCAGTGGATGGTGCCACCAGACAGAAGAACTGGTAAAGTTGTAGCAAGTTCGGAACCCCCATAGATCTCATAATTGGAAACGGCGGGAGTTCGAACTAGTTCCGCACCAGTTTCCTGTCTTGTAGTACGTGAGACCATGATACCCCACTAAGAGATAACAACCAGCCCCATAGCACAAAAACCTGGAGCTCTCCATGCTAATGAGGTATCTAGATAGGCCCAGAGTGTTTAGCCAATGAGCTTCCTTCAAAAGGTGTTTAATCTCTGGTTCACCCTGAGTAAGACATATGCATTCACACCCACTATGAGTAAAACAGTTTGAATAAGCAAAGACCATCTCCTTCATCAAAGACTGCAGAGGCTGGGGGCCTTCATCATACAGAGCCGCATCAAAGTCTCTCATAGAAGCCCCGCACGCTCCTGGCACTCACTCAGAGCTAAGCAGGATCCCAACCCCAACATCCCAGGCTCAGCACGGGGACCCAGGGACTTCTATTCCCAACTCCTTTCGGTCGCCAGTGGCATCTGGGTACAAAGGAGGATGGGAGGCCCCGTTCTCAACTCCTCGTGGTTCCCAGTGGCGTCTGGGTGCACAGGAGTTTGAGAACCACAGTATCCGTTCCAGCCCCCGCCGCCGTTTCTCACCCAGAGAAACACAGGCTGGGTCCCCTATCTGAGATTGCGTTTTGTCTTCCCTGAGCGGTGTGTTGGCAGCCTGGCGCCCCAAGGGGGAGGAAGAAACGCAGCCTAACATCCGGTGTTTCGCCTCCTTTGGGTGGCCCACCGGCCAGTGTTCGCACCCCCTAGCAGCGAGGCAGGAACGCAGACAAACAACAGAAATCTGACTATGTAGCTCTGGCTATCCTGGAGCTTGCTCTGTAGACCAGGCTGACCGCAGACTCGCAGAGATCTGCCTGCCTCTGCCCCCTGAGTGCTGGGGCTAAAGGTGTGCTCCTCCACCGCCTGGCTCGTTTCATGCTTCTTAAGGAGATTGTTCTGCTGACATTTAACAGCACTTTGTCTCCCCTGGAGGTCCCAAATGAAAAGCCATGTCCCCAGAGATGACTTCCAGGATCACCCTGCATCACTCTCCCCTGATGTGGGTCCTCCATTGTGACAGACAGAACATAAGCTTCATTAGGGCAGATAGTCTACCCTATATTTATACCAGGGCTTGCCACTCAGTAGGCTCTTTTTTTTTTTTTTTTTTTTTTTTTTTTTTTTTTTTTTTGGTTTTTCGAGACAGGGTTTCTCTATGTAGCCCTGGCTGTCCTGGAACTCACTCTGTAGACCAGGCTGGCCTCGAACTCAGAAATCCGCCTGCCTCTGCCTCCCAAGTGCTGGGATTAAAGGCGTGCGCCACCACTGCCTGGCCAGAAGGCTCTTAATAAATAGATATTTGTTGAATTATGTAGACACTTGACAGAATGCCACGTAGGGCTTGAAGAGTATCTGTTCACCATGCCTCTTGCATTATCAACTCGTGTGGCCAATCTGGGTATATTATGGGGAAGATCCGCTCCATCAAAAACCACTCCAGGGGCTGGAGAGCTGTCTCCGTTGTTCAGTGGTTGTTCTTCCAGAGGATCTGGGTTCAATTCCCTGCACCCACATAGGGTCTCACAGCTGTCTTAACTCCAGTGCCAGGGAAGCTGATGCCTTCCTCTTGCCTCTGTGAGGCACTAGGCATGCACATGCTACACAGACAGGCATGCAGACGAAAGACCCAAACACATAAAATAAGTACATAAAAATTATAGGGAAAAAAAAAAAAAAAAAAAAAAACAGAATGGGTTCTGTTCTTGCAGAGGACCTGAGTTCAGTTCTTAGCACCCACCCCGGATGTCTCGCAACCTGGAATTTGCACCCTTTGTTGGATACCACGGACGCCTGCACTCTCATGCACATACCCACAAACAGATACACAAAACTTTAAGATGATGATGATGGTGATGAAGAAGAAGGAGGAGGAGGAGGAGGAGGAGGAGGAGGAGGAGGAGGAGGAGGAGGGGGAGAAGAAACATCTTTTTGGAAAAAACGTGCCAGGAACTGGAGAGACAGTGCAGCAGTTAAGGACCCCGGTGCTCTTCCACAGGACCAGGTTTCATTCCCAACATTTATAGAGCAGCTCGCAAGCATCTGTAACTCCCTTTCTATGGCTCCTTCTGGCCTCTGTGAGCACCAGGCTGACATGTAGTCCACAGACAGGCAGGCAGGCAAAGCACCCATATATGCAAAATAAAACATTTTCATTACAAAAATAAGCTCATCCCACGGTCACTTGGGGGTCCCATGGCTCAGTCTCAGGTGTCCAGTAAAGTTCTCGGCTGCTGAATCTAGGCTTCTGTCCTTCCCTTCCTCCTGTAGAAGCTCAGTTTCCTTCAGTCCTTTGCCTCTCAGGAATCTCGGCTTCCATCTCTTCTTCTCCCCCCGCCCACTTGGCACCAGCTGTTCCGTTGACATCTTTCTGAGTCCCGACCAACTTTATCTTAAGGCTTGAAATGGGGAAGAGGCCGAAGAACTTAACCAAAGGAAGAGGAAGGATCTAGAAGGAGACGTTGGCAGAGGGATGACTCCGTGAGCAGACAGAAGCCTAACACCTTCCTTTCTACTCCTGGAACCCAAGTAATGGTTGAAGAAGAAACCCGATTTTATAAAATCGGTTCTCTGACTTCCACACCTGTGCCATGGCATGTGCACACATCTGTAGGTGTATGTACACACCATCACACACACACACACACACACACACACACACACACACGACACAAGTAAATTTTTAAGGACAAGACTCTGAGAGAGTCAGGTAGGATGTGGACTATCTTTGCTGAGTCTGGGGATCCTGCTCTTTGTAGATGGAGAAGCCCGTGAGACGGGATCCGGTGGCTGCCACCAATTCTTCTCCCTTTCAGCCTCTCGGGATAGTGGGACTGTGGCCCTGGAAACCTGAAAGCATAAGGCGTAGGTGGGAGCCGAGGAAATTCTATTCTAGACCGCAGTGGAAGAAACACGCCCAGGGTGGGGGTAGGGGTGGGGTTAGGGTGGGGTCCAGTGGAGGTGATGACCAGGACTTGTCTCACGGGAAATCTCAAGTGTCCAGAATGATGGTAAGGTTGACTTTCGGGGGTCCTTATCAAGACTTTTTGAGTACAGACAATGGTAGAGGAATCTGTGCATCTTACAGTGTCTGTGCCAAATTGTTGTGTTGGAGCTTTGGATGGTGTCCTTATAGAACGGACCATGAATGACAGAGCAGATCCACCAAAATACAAATGTGTCGAGGACAGAACCAAGTCTGTATAGCTGTGGGACAGAGGAGTCATGCCAGACTTGGGCTCACAGACTTCTGCTACCATTCTCACGTAGCACGGGGCAACGTGCTTCTAGCTGCCCCTGATGTTGGAGGCAAAGGAGTCGGATTCCTGAGCTGTGTTCTCTTCAGTGTGTTTGGTGTGAGAGCAGAGGTGTCTGACGGAGATAGGAGTGTGTCTGCCTCACGTTTTAGCTCAGGGACATTCAAAAAATGACTGGGGGGGGGAACCTATCTTCATATCACAAGCAAAATGACAGAGAGTTCCGGGAGTCTCCACTGCCACGGCAGATTTTCAAGGGCTCCAGCCCCGGACAATCACAGCACGAGAGGAGGAAGAATGCAGTGCCCACTGGCCCGCTAAGAATAGCAAAGCCACGTCACGATGAAAGTTGCCAACAAGGCAGTAAGTTGAGTAATAGAAAAGGAGAAGTTGTCAGGCCACAAATCCACTTAAAGCAGAAAAGGCGGGGCTGCCCCCCAGGGCTGCTTGCAGAAGGGAGAGTAAATATAACACGTGTGTGTGTGTGTGTGTGTGTGTGTGTGTGTGTGTGTGTGTGTGTGTGTGTGTGCGTGCGCGCGCGCGCGCGCGTGCTGTGCTGACAGAACCCACTCCGGAAAGAAGAAGGTGGGGCTGTACAGAGAGAGATTGCTTTTCTCTTTAAATTTTTATTTCATTTAGTTTAAAAATTCTTATACAGCTTCATAGGAATATAGTGAATTTTAGTCATTTTCACTGCTATTACTCCCCCCCCGTCTCCCTCCCCACCCTCTTCTTTCCTTCCTTCCTTCCTTCTTTGCTTCTTTTTATTTCCTTCCCTTCTTTTTTCTCCCTTCCTCCCCCACAGGGTTTCTCTGTGTAGCCCTGGTTGTTCTGGAACTTGCTGGGTTCCTCTGTTTAGTCCTGGAACTCACTCTGTAGACCAGGCTGGCCTTGATCTCAGAAATCCACCTGCCTCTGCTGCCTCCTGAGTGTTGGGATTAAAAGCGTGCGCCACCACTGCCTGGCCTGCAGGCTCTAATGAGCCCCTCTCCTGATTGCATGTCGTGTGTGTGTGTGTGTGTATGTGTGTGTGTGTGTCCCACTGAGTTTAACTGGGATTGCTTGTCTGAGCATTAAACTGACCGGCAGCTGTAACCCAGAAGCAAATGAAAACCATCCTCTCAACAGAGGCAGGCTCACTAGAGTCCAACACGTGCCATCAAGGAGAAGATGCTAACCTGGGGACTCTTCTCACACAAAGTGGGAGTACATCCGTGTTAGGTGTGAGTTTGGCTGTGGGTGTCAGAGCCCCACTGAAGGAGAAGACTATGTCGTGGTGCAGAACTCAGCAGGCTGAGGCTGACAGGCTGAGAACAGCAGTTTTCCCGCTGGGCATTTACCTTTGAGCCCCTCGGCTTCCTCTGTGGACTTTAACTGGGTCTTTCTTATTTTGGAGCTTATATGTGGAGAGAGTCTAATACTTAGACATTCAATAGATGCTTCTGAACGAACAGGAGAGAGTTGAATGGCCTGGTGCAGAGACTGGCCCTGGAGGGGTCGTGGGGTGATGTGGGTTCTTGACTCCTGAGAGGCCAGCTATCTTCATGCAGCTTAGCTCCCCACCTGGTCCCACCAGGCAGGGAATCTAGAATTCAGGGCCCAAAACCAAGCTACAACCTGGGGACCTGTGCAGGAAGTCCAGAGCCTAGGTCAGCTGCTCCGTCCATATTTGCAACAGGCTTAGTTACTGGGTTGTGTTGCCAAAAAAGAGAGCAGGGTGTGTCCCATCCATAAGGGACAGATATCCAGTGTGACAGTGGCAAACTTTTATGCCACTTGGTGAGGCCACATTTCCCAGATATTTGGTCAATCACGTGGCTGGCGGCCCACAGACTTGAAAAGGCATGTGTCCTCTAAGGAACTGGGGCTCTAGGAAGAAACATGACCTTTTCTTGTATTTTCTACTTCCCATCGGTGGGAGACAGGCCCAGGTAGGCACTGTGGGATGTTCTGAGAGAAGGGGAGTCTTTTCCAGACGGGGGAGAGGGCTCTGGTGGTAAAGTGCTTGCCTTCCTTGCAAGAACCGGGATATGAGTTTAATCCCTACAACCTGTTGTGTGTGTGTTTGTTTCTTTTTAAGTGAGGGCAGTTGTGTGTGCTTGGAATGGCAGGATGGGGGTGGGGGCACGTAGATCCCTGGAGTTCCCTGGCAGCTATCTGGCCTACTTGACAAAGGTTTAGGTCAATGAGGAACCCTGTCTCAAAGAATAATGGAATGACACCTGAAGATGTCTTCCACATACATATCTGCCTCCACAACGTGTACACACACACACACACACACACACACACACACACACACACGAGAAAGAGAGAGAGAGGGAGAGAGACAGAGAGAGAGAGAGAGAAAGAGAGAGACAGAGAGACAGAGATACAGAGACAGAGAGATTATTTTCCATCTCCTGGGAAGTAGTTAGTTCTCGCTTTCCTGGACATCAGAACTTTGGATCTTCACCAGGCCAATTTCACCTCCCCCATAGCGTCTCTGAGGCCTGTTCACCCAGAGGACAGCACTGAGCATGCCCAGGAGCAGGGGAACCACCACAAAGACCATCACCTGAAAGGAGATGCTGCTCAGCAGAAACCTGCAGGAAACAAAGGAGGCAGGAAGTAAGTCACCGCCTGACACAGAGGGCTCAGCCTTCCTGGTGGCCATATCCTAGCCTTCAAGGGCTAGATAAGGACAAGCCTGAGATGGTACAGGTCCGCCTCGCTGCAAGTGCATGACTGGTCATGCTGCCCGCAGGATAAGCTTTCGCCCGGGGAAGCTTTACTCAATATCCCTCCGCCAGGCTGAAGGCTTCAGTGCTCCCTGACCTTTGACCTTGACTTCTGCTATATTCTTCACCAGGATGACCTGGCCCACCAGGAGGCCATCCTCAGCTCATGAGAAGGAAGCATCTACAACTGCAGATACTCTGTGAGTCACAGGTTAGCCCAAACATGATCCTGGAAGGCACAAGAGCTGCCGCTTGGCAGACCATGCCATCCGTGTCCCAAAATGTTTCCAAGGACTGAGCTCTCTCCGTGCTTTATACTGTCCTGGACTCTCTGCATTTCTGGAGCCTGGTACCCTCTGTCACTTCATAACTAACATTCCATCCACTTGTAAAACAAGCAATGAAAACACTTCCAAAGCCCTAGCGGAGAAAGAAATTTTTTAAAATAAATAAATAATAATAATCCTTGAGAGAGCCTATGAGGTGAGATGCTTTGAGACAAGTTTGTCTAACTTAAGATTTAGGGAGCAGGAAGCACACAGTAGAAAGGACAGGGGGCTGGATAAGACCTGAGGAACAATTCTCAGGGAGAACTAGCAAGGTGACCTATGCCTTAGCTTAGCTTGTGGTTTATCTGTGTCCTTGACCTGGAAACTTGACCCCAACAGACTGATGAAATTAGGCCAAGGTAGCTCCACAGTGCTGGGAATTCCTCTGGACACCTTCAAGAGTGACAAGCATCACAGGGGAAAATCAAGTCCTCAGTTTCCCACTCCTCCTCTACACCATGGAGACTCCCCACCCCACACTGGCTCTTCACAGAGTTGGATAGGAACAAGGAGATTTATTTATAGACTGGAACCAGTAGCTGCTGGGACAGGGCTCTCTTCTAACTCGGTGGGGACACAACTGTGGCCCTCTGTCCTGCCCTCTGGGGGACACACAGGGGAGACACAAAAGCTGTGCTCAGTCTCTCCTGTCACTCAGGTGAAGCCGTTACCTTCCTTCAGCCTAGGCTTAGAAGAGGGGTCTTGGTATACTCAAAGATAAACGGACTGGGGAGCCCACCTCAGGCTTTGACACGAAATTCCACCAGCCCAAGTGTTTCTCCAAGATAGTTACTGAACAAATAAAGTTAGAAGATGAACAGGAACTTGGTATTCAGATAAATGACTTTAAAAAAAAAAAAAAGTATATATAGAGCCATGTTAAGAAATGCTTGGGATATACTTAGACAAGAAATGCCTGGTTTTCCTGAATCCTGGGATTCCTGCACATTTTGTGTTCTACCTGGAGGCCCTCCCAGGGGAGAGGCCACAGGGTCAGAAGGCGCTTCCAGGGTGCAGCTCTGCTTACCAGGTGAAGAGGCTGCTCTGAAGCACGTGTTCCTTGCCATTGTTGTTCATGTCAATGTCCTCCATGCGAACGTTCTTCACGGTTGGTGGTGTGGATCTCAGAACTGTGGATGGCGGCGCTGTGGATGGCGGCGCTGTGGATGTCAGCGTTGTGGATGTCGGCGCTGTGGATGTCGGCGCTGTGGATGTCGGCGCTGTGGATG
>CM052710.1:6282389-6356643 GCA_028551405.1 Uromys caudimaculatus | reverse complement strand
AAGTTCTTTCCACTAGGAACTAAGGAGGGAGCTCCATTTCCAGTCACCATCCGGAACTTACATTATTTATTTATTTATTTTCTTATTTAGTTTTTGAGACAGGAATTCTCTGTGTAGCCCCCAATCTTTTGGGGCTCACTCTGTAGACAAGGCTGTCCTCAAACTCAGAGACCTGCCTACCTCTGCCTCCCTAGTGCTGGGATTAAGTGCAAAGAAAAGAAACGTCTCTCCTTTAAAACTTGCTTCCTTCAGAGCATACTCATTACTGCCTGCTGTGCAATATGCAGAAAAACTTCGGTTTTGCATATTTTATCTATTTTATTTTTTTAAAAATATTCATATATATGTGTATGGGTGCTCCTTTGTATCGTCTAAGGGCACCGTGTGCTTGCAGTGCCCATGGAAGCCAGAAGAGGGCGTCAGAACCCCAGAAACGGAATTACAGATGATTGCAAGCTACCTTGTAGATGCTGGGAATGAAATCGAGTCCTCTGGAAAAGCAACCAACGTTCCTAATCACTGAGCCATCTCTCCAGCTCCAATTTTGCCTATTTTCTTTGTTGTAGTTGTTTAAAGCAAGATGTAAACTTGATCCTTATCACTCTATCTTGCCCAGAAATAGAGGTTCTGTGGCTTCCTTTATTTTATGTTAAAGAGGAAGGGGGTCTCAGCATGGGAGCTTAGCTCAGTGGTAGAGCGCTTGGCTCGCACACATGAGATTCTAAGTTCAATCCCCAGATCTGTAGGAGTGACAATATCTATGACACACATACAAGGAGACAGGGTTCTTCACCTCATCCTCTATCTTGGAGAAAACAGGACAAATAGAGTAGACTCAGTTTATTTTTTCTTGTAAGACTTTTACAAGGGTCCCCGATCCTTCACCAGGACTTTCTGGAATTTTTTTTCTTACCTGGGTCAATGTTGACACTAACTTGAAACATGTGATCATTTCCAACTTTCGTAATTCCACACCAGTAAAAGTCAGCATCGCTCATCCTCAGAGCCTCCATGGTCACTGTGAAGATGAAGTCTGTCTGGCTATCCCTGATGGACACACGCTCTCTCTTCACCATCTGCTCTGATGCATCTGTTTCAACGAGAATCTCACATGTTTTCCAATAGTCTCCTCGGCACCAGTACTTCTGGTAATCCTTCCAGCCTGAGTTATATCGGCACTGCACTGTCAAGGAGCCCTGCTCCTGACCTCTCACCTCCGCTGGACCTGTGACTGGATCCTGAGCAGTGGAGCAGCCTGGAAAACACAAACCCATGGACCACTGATCTCCTACTCCAAGGGCGGAACTCTGCTGTGCCAAGTAGAGTTCATGAACTAAATAACAACCAGTGAAGGGTTTCCCTTTTCCCAAGACAGACCAGCATCGTTTTCCTATTGGTTGAAGCCTCAAAAGAAAAAGAAAGAAAGAAGGAAAGAAAGAATGAAAGAAAGAAAGAAAGGAAGGAAGGAAGGAAGGAAGGAAGAAAGGAAGAAAGAAAAGAAAAGAAAAAATGAAAAGGGAAAAAAAGGCTGAAGAGCCCAGTTACAGCTCTCAGAAGATAAAATGGTGACAATGACCAATCATGGCTGGACCGGAGGAAGTGACAGAAGACCGTGTCCACTGGACATGATGCTATCTTCATTTCAGTACTCATGACCCTCAGGAGGTTCACTGAAGAAGCCACACCTCATGGCCACACAGAAGCCACTTTTGGTAGTTTCCAGCTGTCTCTGGGATTGGATGCCTTGGAAGCTGACCAAAATGACACCGAGCAATCTGATTTCTGTGTGGTGCAGAGCCCACAGCACACAGACCCTGTGCTGCCCTTCAGATCCGTGTAATCCGAGTCCCAGAGCTCCTGGTAAGGACTGAGGATGCAGCACCGTTAGTGAGGTGCTTACACAGCAACAATTATCAAATACCTGCTGTAAAAAAACAAAAAGATAAAGGAGGATCTGGAGAGATGGCTCAGTGGTTAAAAGCACTCACTGGCTGCTCTTCCAGAGGTCCTGAGTTCAATTCCCAGCAACCACATGGTGGCTTACAACCATCTGTAGTGGGATCTGATGCCTTCTGCTGTTCATGGAGAGAACTCATGTATGTAAAATACATAAATAAATAAAGAAAGAAATCTTTAAGAAAAACTTTAAAGGAAGTGCTTCAGGGTATTGGCTTTGACAACAAAGTGCCCTAATGCCACAGGTAAGAAAACAAAAATTGCTGAATGTAATTATTTTAAACTAAAAGGTCTCAATCAACAGCATGGAGAGACAGCCTGCAGTGCGGGAGAAAATCTTTTCAGACTATGGATCTGACAGGAGGTCAATTTCCAGACTATATGAGTAAGAATTCAACTCAAGGAGTCCAACGGCGATCATCGTCCAATTACAAATGAACAAATGAGGGACCGCGGAGATAATGCTTAGTCAGCAAAATAGCTACAGTGTCCGCACAACCGCAAAGAACCCGAGTTTATATCCCCAGCAGCCGTGGAAAAAGTCAGGACTCGTGATGATGTGTCCCTGTAGCCCGGCCCTAGAGGTCAACAGTAGAGGCAGGAGATTCTAGAAGCCCCTTGGCCATCCAACCCACTTCAGTTTCATTGAGGATCTCCCTGTCTCAGAAAATAAAGGTGGGAGTCGGCCATGGTGGCACATGCAGGCATGTCTCTGTGAGTTCAAGGCCAGCCTGGGTTACACAGAGAGTTGCAAGCCAGCCAGAGCTAAACAGTGAGACCCTGTGTCAAACATAAAATAAAATAAAAATAAAATAAAATAAAATAAAATAAAATAAAATAAATAAAATAAAATAAAATAAAGGCAGGGAACGTTTAAAGAACAACACCTGGCCTCTCAATCTCAGGCCTCCACATGTGTGCATACTTGTGGGTGGGTGTACCTGCATGCATGCATGTTCACACGCCTCACACACCTACACACACATGCTCACACCTAACACATGCTCACACCTACACACACATGCTCACACCTATACACAAATGCTCACATCTACACACACACACGCACACATGCACACACATATACACGAGCAGACAAACAGAGCAGACAGTTCTCAAAGGCGATGGTCAATAAGCATAAGGACAAATGTTCTGCAAAGAGCACCATACCCCAGTTTGAATGGTTATTACCAAAAAAGACAAAATATAACAACTGTTGCTGTATGTGCGACAGAGGATGTCTCACACGCTGTGTGTTGGAATGTAGATTAGACCTTGTGGGAAACAGTGTGGGAGTCCTCATAAAGCTAGCATAGAACTGCCACGGAACTTAGCAATCCAACTGGAGGACATAGCCTGGGCTGGTTGGGTTTTCATAAACCTGACAGCATCTGGGAGTGTACAGAAAGAAAGAACATCAGTTGAGAAACTGTGTCCATCAGGTTGGCCTCTAGGCAAGTCTGGGGGACCTTTTCTTGATATGGGAAGGTCCAGTCCACTGCGGGTGGTGCCATCCCTGGGTAGTATAAGAAAGCAGGCTGAACAAGCCATGGGGAGCAAGCCAGCAAACACTCTTCCATGCTCTCAGCCTCAGTTCCTGCCTCCAGCTTTCTGCCCTGTTTCAGCCCCCTCTCTGACTTCCCTCCATGATGGACTGTGATCTGGACATTTAAGCCTAATGAACCTTTTCATCTCCAAGGTTTTGTTGTTGTTTGTTTGTGGGGTTTTTTTTTGGGGGGGGGAGGGCCTGGTCTGTATCACAGTAACAGAAAGCAAACACAGCCCAGAGACATGAAATATGTCAAAGAGACATCTCCCCTTGTGTTTACCATGGCGGTGTTTGCGGTAGCCATGGCGGTGTCCGCAGTAGCCATGGCAGTGGTCGCCGTAGCCACGGCGGTGGTCGCCGTAGGCACGGCACAGCATCACAGAGATGCGGATGAACAGATAGTAGAGTGTGGGGCATGAACGCAATGGAGTACCATCGCAAAGAGGCTAAGTTCAGTCATTTGCAGCCCACGGGTGAGACCGGAGGAACTGGAATCAATCAGACACAGGAAGACGCTACCACACGTTTTGGAAGCTAAATCTGTGCACTCCAGGCACAGCGGGAGACCACGTCTGAACAAATAAGGTGGAAAGGTACCTAGTGACAACCTGTGACTTCCACATGTATGTGGGCACCTGAGAGCACATGCATGTGTGTGCACACACAGAGAGACATACACACAAACATTTACACATACATACACCACAGAGACACATTTTTTTTTCAAAAGAGCAAAAGTTAACCTCAAAGGAGTAGAGAGCAGACTAGTGGTGACCGGCCTGGGAAGGGTATTAGGGAAAACAGGAGAGTGCTTATGGCGTAGAGGGAGAGTTGTGAGGACACAGGGGCGTCTGTCACTTGATGAGAATGACAACTTCTAGTGTTGCATGAGACAGTTGAGAACTATGGTTGACAACTGAATATTTCAAAATACCTCATAGACGAGATTTCAAAGAAATGACAAATGGCTTCAGTGAAAACCCAGCGACCCTGATCTGATCAGTATAACCTACACATACAAGTGCAAAACACATATTGTGCTCCATCCGGTTTTTTCCTTTTCAAAACAGAGTCTTCCTATGTGGACCAGGCTAGCCTTGAACTCACAGAGGCCCACCTACCTCTGCTTTCCGAGTGCTGGCATTAAAGGCAACCAGCATCACACCCAGCCCCTGTAAGTATTAATTGCTGTGTCAATTAAAAATCAAAATGTAACTGGAGATGGAGCTGCACCCTAGAAATCCCAACACTCAGAGGGTGGAGTCCGGAGGCTCACAGTTCAGGGCTATCCTAGGCTGCGTGTGCCAAACATAAAGCTAAAAACTACATTTTTAAAAGAATTAGTTCTCATCCACTCATTCATCGGCTTTTGTGAGCAGCGAGGGTTGAGAAACGCGCTCTGGAAGGTTTGGTTTTTTGGTTTTGGTTTTGGTGCTTTTTTTTTTTTTAATTTGGTTTTGGTTTCTCTGCAATACCCACAGAATGCATCAGATGCCAAAACTTACCTTTTCTTTCGGGAGCAAGCAGCCGGTGAATGAATCAGCCGGTTTTCCCTAACCCAGGGCAGACCGTCTGTCGCGCCCTCACCACTGACATGGAAGGATCTAAAGCCCCGGTTACTTACCTAGGAGGAAGAGGACGAGCAGAGCAGAGAACTGCCACATGGTCTTGTCTCCTCTCCTGTCCATGGTGGTAACAGATGCCAGCACCTTGCAAGGACTGGCAGCTCAGCTTGAGTTTTCTTTTGGTCTGTCTCGTTCGTGTCTCTCAGTAACTTCCTTGACACGGCTTCTCAATTTTGCATACTGGAAGAAAGATGATGTCAATCTTTGAGAAGATCAAGTCTCGGCACGTGAGGTATAGCCTGGTGAACAGGGAACTTCTACTGAATAGATTCAATGCTAGACATGAACTTGAAAGACAGATGAGGTTCACAAGGAGAGACACACAGGTCGGCAGAGACAGACCAAACGATGGAATACAGCAAACCCCTCACCCGGGAGGTGACTGAGTAGCAGGGGACCATGGGAGCGGAGCGCAACCAAAGGCAGGCTGACTGTAGTAGCAAGGAAGCACAAGGCAGCTCAGGCTAAGCCCATGGCAGTAGCCTAGGCTAAGCCCTGGGTGGCAGAAGGCATTGCTGAAGGCTCAGCCTGGGGCAGCACTGTTATGGATCTCAAAGCAGGGATTTCTCTGGCCAGGGGCATTTGCCACATTGATTGGCTACTAGGGCCACAGGCATTGACTCAGAGAAAGAGAGTATGGATTTGAGGCGAGGTCTCATGTAGCCTAGGCTGGCCTTGAACTTCTGATTATCCTTTTTCCAACATCGAAGTGCTGGGCACTCACCCGCATGCTCGGTTTTATGAGGGTCTGAAGACTGAGACCAAGGTTTCATGAATGCAAGGCAAGCGCTCTACCCACTGAGCTGAACCCACAAACCCTAGTTCGGTTTCTAGAAGACAAGTTTTGCTGTGCAGCCCAAGCTTGCAAGTGTAGATAGATATAGGTATACTGTATCTCTGGTATCAAATTTTCATGGAGGAAGTTTATAAAGACACACACACACACACACAGAGGCATATACACGTGTGTATACACACGCATGCGCACACACAGGAATGCTTGTGATCTCTAATCTTCATTGTTAACTTGACTGGATCTGGAGTCACCCAGGAAACTCACCTGTAGGTCTATCTGTGAGGGTGTGCACAGAGAAGTTTGAATTAGGAAGGACGACCAACCCTGAATATAGTCAGGACTAAGCTCTAAGATGTGGTCTATAAAATGCTGATTGAGGAAGATATCAAGAACCACACTGCTATCTCCTGGCTGAAGCCGTCTCAGAACACCCAGACTTAGGCAAAGGAAGGATTTAAAGAATTTACAGCCAGGACATGAAGGACCATAGAAAAGGATATTAACCTATCTCATTGATTATTATAAGAACAAGACCTGAAGATGTGACACCACCCAGGGCCCAGTCACAATACAGGCAAAGAGCTGAATCTGCCCTGCTGACTGGTCCCCACTTGGTCCCTGCAGGCCCATCTGTGCACCTTAGAAGGTCAATCCCTATGCCTGCTGGGAGCACCATATGGCCCTAGGCACACACATCCACAGCTCTGACGCTTCCATCCTCTAGTCAGAGACTGCAGACTGCTGCCCGAGATTCTTTGCAAACTGACAGAGGCATTCTGTTTTGCTCACTGTATTTTTAAGGACAATTGTCTGTGTCAGTTTCACTGCAGGGCTCTGTCTTTGTTTCAGAGCTCATCTTTTGGTGGCTTCATTTCTCCCTGGGCTCTGAATAATGTCACACACTTCCCACTCAAGTGTGCTTGACTTGTTTTTGACAAAAAAAAGTGGAAGATGGTGAGTTTAACACACACTATTGAACAATCGGATATCCACACACTAGAAAACTAAATGCCTAGAAAGTCCCTCCTTCCGTGCTGTACAAGAAATCCAAAATAAATCATGATTGATGAGCTCAAATGTTAAATAAAAAACAATGAAACTCAGGCCTGTTGGCTACCAGCCTAGCCAAAAAGCTGTGAGCTCCAGTTCATGGAGAGATCCTGTCTCCAGGGAATGAAACCGAGAGCGGTGGAGCAGGGTGGCTTACACTCTCCTATGGCCTCTGTGTGCTCACACACACACACACACACACACACACACACACACACACACACACACGAGAGAGAGAGAGAGAGAGAGAGAGGAGATGAGACAACTCATAATTTCTTATACATGACACTAAAATCATAACCTTTAAAAGAAAATTTGATGAATTGTGTGCCATCAAAGTTTAAAACGTTTTGACCAGGGAGATGGCTCATGGGTAAAGTGCTTGCTCTGTAACCGTGAGGACCTGAGTTCAGGTCCCCAGCACCTACATAAAACCTGGGTACAGTGGCACACATTTGGAACCTCTGCACCGAAGGTGAAGGGGACTCCTGGGCACTCCTGGGGACTTGCTGGCCAGGTAGTGAAGCTCAGACAGCAAGCTCCAGATTCTGTGAGAGATAATAAGTTACAAAATAATATAGGAAAACAATCAACGTCAGCTCTGGCCTCCACATGCCTATGTACAGGCAAGTGTGCCCACACATACACGTGCACACAAACACACACATGCACTACACACACACAAACACACAAAGTAAATTTCGTTCACGGTAAGCTATCTTATGAGGAGGATTAAAACACAAGCCAGAGCTTGAGATAAAATATGGACAAAGACTTCTGTGTACCATATGCAGAGAACTCTAAAAAGAAAGCAATAAGAAACATTAATTTATTTAGTCTAGGCATGGCAGTGCATGTCTGCAGTCCGCAACTCGGTGGCTGAAGCAGAAGTGTGTCAGGATGGCTTAGCAGGTAAAGGCAGCTTCCTCGCAGTCTGAAGACCTGAGCTCAATTCCCAGGACCCACTTGGTAGAAGAAGAGAACCAACTTGCACAAGTTGTTTCTGACCTCTACACTTGCACTGTGACACACACATGTGTGCACATACACACTGAGTTAAAAAACGTAACAAAATTTCAAAAATGGCTTCAGTTCAAAAATAAATAGAAGACACGAAACAGCGACGATGTGTGGGCAGAAATGAAACACACCAGAAATATTTGCAATATTGTCAGTCACGCAGGAAACTCAGAACCACGCGCCTATGAGAACATCTGGAATGAACAAGGAATGACGAGCGCGGAGACGGGCCTCCGTAGTTAAGGGTGATTGCTGCTCTGGCACGGGAACCAGACTTGGTTCCCAGCACCACACGAAGGCTCAAGGCCATCTTAACTCCAGTTGCAGGAATCCAATGCTCTCTCCTGACCTCCAAGGCACCAGGCATGCATGCACATGGTGCACAGACACATGTGCAGGCAAAGCACTTCTAGGCATAAAATAAATCTAAATTCCTTTAAAGAAATAATGTTAATAGTTAAAAAAAAAAAAAAGTAAGGTAAGTAAGAAAGAAAGAAAGAAAACTCAAAAAACAAAAAACAAAACCCCGATCTCCCATCCTTTGCTGATGGGAAAATAAGACAACGTCACCATGCCAGAAATAGTTGGGTTATTTCTCAGAAAACTAAACATATACTTACTATATAACTTCGTAGTTGTGCAAGCATACATCCTGGAGACGTAAAAATGCATAATCGCATGAAAGAAAATACGTACAAAATGTGGATAACAGTTTTATTTTTAATGGAAAATGACCGGAATACTTTAATGAACAAGCAATTAAACAAATTGTAATGAATTTATACACTGGAAGAGTGCTCAGTAATAAAGAGGAATGGATGCTTTCCAAGGACATCTGCTTGTGTGCATCCCAGAGACCTTGTACTTAATAGAGGAGGAAAAGATAAGCCACTGAAATGCTTCCCTTTCTAGAACATTCTCAAAGTGACAGAGCCAGAGTCGGACAGAGATCAGTGGTCTCTAGTGGGCAGTAACGAGGCAGACAAGCATGAAGGAGGACTTGTGATGGCGGAGCAATCCTGTTTTGACTGTGACAGACGTTACATGGATGCATGTGTAGGACAACGCTGCAAAGTTAAACACATGAATGCGTGTGAAAACCGCTGAGAACGGAGTGATGGCTGCAGCGCAGTTGAAATGGGCGTGGTTGGTGGTCTACGAGCCCCTGCGATCTCTGTCCTTGGTCCTGAACGATTACCTCACCGTTTTCCCTCGCCTTCGGAGCTCTGTCCTTGGTCCTGAACACTACCTAGTAACTTCGCCTACCTCTAGGAGCCTGTTAATCTCTCCCCCTGTGCCTTTTTCTCCAGCCCTAAACATTCCGCGAGCCCACACCTCTAGAGTCCTAGTTGACCCCCTCTGTCTGGCAATGCAATCACACAAGCTCTGCTTCATCCAAGCCTGCCCCTCTCGTTCCCACCACCAGCAACACTCTTACTTCCGTCTCACAGACTTAGACCCTCCACTCCCTGACTCGGTTGAACAAGATGTGCCACTGGCTAGGCAAAATCTCCTATCTTACATCCAGGATCTTGGTGCGCTCAAGTCTATCCAATGTTCAAAAGGAAAATGCAAGCAAGAGTTGATGATGAACCCACACATCCATCTGAATTGCTAGAAGAAAAACTTCACGATGCTGGACTGACAGATATACCTCATCCTGAGAAACTATGTCTACGGTGTGCTCTGTCCATGGACAGAGCTTCCACGGGCAACTATCATGGCTGTAGGTATTCCCCGAGTCTTTACAGCTAGCTATGAGGTTCCTATAAATATGTCCTCTCTCAGGAAATGAGCATTGCTAGCTCAAGGCAGGCTTGGGCCTGAGGGTGGAGAAGGTGGTCTAGCCTGGATTCCGGGAGTGAATGGAAATGGTGGCACTGATGGCCAAGCCTCTGAGTCCTCCCTGCAAAGAATAGCGATGAAGAAATTCACTAGCCTTTTAAAGAGCTGTTGCCCAGTAGATGCCCAGATCGGACATCTCCTCACCTCTACTTGTCTTTGAATATCTGTCTTTTCCCTAAGGTGATCTCAGCCAGTTTCTTAAGTGAGTAAGGATGGACCCTCAGTTAACACTGTGCACGGAAGACCTCCTCCCAGGTTAGGAAATGCAGGGGCACCCACCACCATTTTCTCCACTGCTGCTCTGGGTAAGCACAGAACTTCACTCTGAGCTGAGTGGCTATTTTCAGCCCAGGAAAGCATGTCCTGAATTCTGACACATGCTTTCTGGTAGCAGGGACATAAGGTGGCTTCAAGATCATACTGAGCCGAAAGGATCTGATGAGGTCAAAGAATGCTGTGTGCTTGGAGGGGTTGGCAGTGGAAATGCTCTGCCAGAAGCCAAATCCTTGAGGATTGTTCTAGAACAGGGGGCATGGCTTGTGAGTCAAGTCTGAGAGGGACATGTTCTTCAGGAGCCTTGTCTCTGTAGTAAGGAGGTGATTGTTGCCATTGGAGACAATGGCCTGAGATGCTTTTATGGCACTGAGAAGATCAAGAGGCTAGACTTCTGTTCAAGAAACTTCTAGAAGATTCTTATCCTTTGGAGCTGACATGAGAGCAGAATCCAGGAAATCTGGAGAAGGGAAAGGCAAACCTCTAACATAGAGCCCAGGAGAGTCTTGCTCCCTCTTTTTAGGGGGTGTTTGAGACAGAGTCTTATGTAGCCCTGGCTGTCCAGGAACTCACTATATAGACCAGGCTGGCCTTGAACTCACAGAGATTCACTTGCCTCTGCCTCTCTAGTTCTGGGATTAATGCATGTGCCATTACTCCCAGCCTTGTTCTCTCTTTTATGCTGAGGACACCACAGGAGTCTGATATCCAAGACTCTCTGATACTCAGTGCCCCCTTTGAGACACAGAACAACAAAGTCCAGAATCCAGGCACTGCTGCCTCTAAGCAGAGTCGATCCAGGATCCAAAGTGCCTCTCACCCCGTCCGCAGGGCTGAGTCCCTCCCAGGGCATTCCTGGGATGCTTCACTTCATAGCTCTTGGTCGGGCCACTCTACATTCCCTCAGGAATCTCCTGAAGCCTGCTCGCCCAGAAGATAGCACAGAGCATGCTCAGAAACAGAGGCAGCTTCAGGAAGACCAGGACCTGGAAGTGGATGCTGCTGAGCAGGGACCTGGGGGCATGTGAAGACGGAAAGTAAGTTCAAGGAGAGGATCCCGGATCAACCTGTCTCTTCCCACATTTCCCTGCCTTGCCTCAAAAGCCCCAATGATCCAGAATCAGACTAGGGACTGGCTCAAGGACATCTTCCCCTGTGCTCCCCGCCCTCCTTCCCAGTCTGTTGTTACGGAGAGGTGATAGGTGAAGAGAGGAAAGGATTCTGGCTAGGCATGCTTTTCTAGAAGCATGGCCCAGAACTACCTACTGTTTTCCCGTTATTAAATAACTTCACTGGTGGTGGGGCAGAGCTCATGTAACGCAAGCTGGTTTTATGATGTACTTATGACTTTGAACTTCTGTTGGTTTTACTGTTGGTTCCCTAGTGCTGGTAATTACAGACATGTACCACAGCACCAATCTATGCACTTCTGGGGATTAGACTCTGGCCGTTGTACACGTGAGGCAGGCACTCTAGTAACTAAGGTACATCCCCAGCCTTCAGTTGACTTCTTGAAACTAGTTCTCCCAAATTTCCCTCCCTCGGGGCCTAGAGACATCCTGGCCCTCTGTGAGTATCTTGAAGAAGGAAGAACAAACGCAGCCTTCAGCCCTGCGCTGAGCCTATTCCTTTCAGTAGCTCATGGGCAGCTCCTGGGAGCAGGAAGCCCAGCTGAGCAATGATCTTTACACTTATTTCTTTCTTGTGGGGCTCAGAGCTTGAACTAAGGTCCTTAGACTTGGTGGCAAGCAACTTTACTCACTAAGCCACTGCCCTGGCCCTCAACAGTGACTTTTGAAAGAGACACAGAACTAGGACTCCAAGTCTAGAGTCTGGTGGGGAAGGAGAGAGAAGAGATGGGGATGAGAGCAGACTAAGTGAATCTGTTACACAGAGTCTGCCCTAAGCCTGGGGCCCTCGAGCCCCTCCCCCACTCTTGGCATTTACAAGGAGGCTTGCAGAATGAGAAAACTGAGATCCGGGTTGGGGGATATCACTCAATAGTAAGATTTCCCCAACATGAGGTACCACTGCTGACCCCCACAATCCTACAGCTACGGACTCTTCCCAGGCCTTGGGTCCTTACCACAGTTGGAAGATGAGCATTGCGTTAGTACGAATCTTCAGGTTCTGTTCAGAATTCACTAGTGGGAGGGTAGCAGTTGTGGCTGGGAGTGTGGTCTCCATGAGGGTTGTGGCTATTGGAGATAAAGATTCACACCAGGTCACTGCTTGGTCCCCAGCCTGGATGGAGTAGCTGTGTGGCTCTGATGTCACACAGAATCATATATTCACAGTGGAGGTTTTGAGAAGTGCTTTAAGCCAAACCTCAGCCACATCCTGGGTGGGGCTTTCAAGGGCTGAAGGAGCCTTCTTGCCAAGACAAGCCATCTGTGCCATCTTAGACCTTCTTCCCATCCCTGTCTGACTCTGCCTGAGGAAGGGTAGAGAGGTCTCTCAGGGGTCCCCCCCAGACTGGTGAGAAGCCTATGAGAAAGTGTGAAGGAACACAGCTCAGCCTGTGGCCCAAGGACCCTCCCAGAGGCCATGGAGGGTGGCCAAGCATCCTTCATGTGGGAACAATTGAAGATCACTTTAACCTGACACTAAGGAGGACATCGGTTATTTCTCAGCTCCTCCTAGAGACATCAGGTGTCAGATTATTTCTGTGACCTATACCGCACCTCTGCCCCAACCATGACTGAAAAGTCAGCCATCTTTCTCCGTGTCTATCATACACCTTTTCCCAACCTGGCTGAGATGACCACAACACTCAGAGGCACATTTCAAGACAATGCCCACACATGTCCCAAGTGCAGACAGATACTTCCTAAAAGCTCCAGGGCTGGAGCCAGAGTAGTCTTACCTGGGAACACATGCACCTTTACACGGACCGCTGGGTCACATGACAAAAAATCAAAGATAAAGGAAGTCTGAATCTTGCACCAGTAAGACCCAGCATCGTCTTCGCTGAGGTTCTCCATGGTCACTGCGATGGTGGAGTTCTCAGTATGGTCTCTGATGGACACTCGGCCACTCTTCTTTTCTTTCTTACTTCCGTCAGTTTCTACAATAGTTTTACACGTTTTGTCATGCGATCCTCGGCACCAGTATTTTATATAGCCCTTATATGATGGTCTATATTGACACTGCACTTGGAGAGAGCCTCCTACGTAGCCGGACACCGAGCCAGGGCCCGTCAGAGATAAACAACCTGAAAAACATAAGCCAGAATCTAGATCTCCTTCCAGGTGGGCTGGGAAGCCGCTGGTTTCCTGAAGCCTGGGAAGATCCAGGAAGAGCACCAGGAGAGACATTTGTACTTGGGATAAAGCCAAATGAACTGGAGGCTGTGGCATAGAGACAAGTAGAAACCTGTCCCCTGTGGAGACAAGGCACCAACTCAGTGACTATACACAGACCCTGCCTTTACAGCCACAGCTGGCTTAAGGTTAGGTTGTTATACAAATTACTTCATTTGCACTAAAGCCTCACATTCTGTAATCTTCTGCAAGTCAGACTTGCTCTTTAAAAATTCAACTTCTAAACTGCATTTAGCGGAGACTTCCTAGTACTTGGGAGGCTAAGACAGGAGGATTTTGAGTTTGAGTTTAAGGTCAGCTTCATCTAATTGGGAGTTTTGCGCCAACTTCTGCTACATTGCAGATGCTGTCTCAAAATAAAAATAAAAAACCTGATTTACTCCACTATTGTGACCAGGCTGTGTGCTGTGCCGTAAGTTGCTTCATATTGTGCAAATATAGTTTTCCAGATTGTGTCTTGCCATAAAAGACTCTATGTTTTTTTTTAAAAAAAAACAAACAACTTTTTTACATATTATTTTATGTGCGTGATATGCATACCCACAGAGGTCAGAGAGGCCCCCTGGAATTACAGTTAGAGATAGTTGTGAACTTCCATGTGGGTTCTAGGAACCAAATCTGGGTCCTCTGTGAGAGCGGCAAGTGCTCTTAACCACTGAGTCAGCTTTTCAGTCCTGAGAGACTGCACTTGAGCTTCTGACTCCATTTTAAGGATGGAGGATTGCTGCATGTTCATGAAAACACGGACACCAGCATCCAGCACCACCCACAGGGCTCAGACTGACAGCTGACTTATTCCTGGCAGTAGAATGGGGCCACCCTAAAATTTATTGGAGTAAATGGAGGCTGTAGGAGCACACGGGCAGCATAGACAGAAAAGGAAATGATGGGGACGTGAGAAAAGAGTGGAGCCCCCTTGTCCTAGAGTCTGACTAGAACCTCTCTACAGCAGATGAGAACAGTAAGTCTTGGCTGTAAAGGCTGCTGTCATAGAGTTGAGATTCGTTTCATATATAGATATTTAATGTTAAAGAAGCAAAGCTCCAGGCTTAAGGCTTGGATGTGCATGCCCTTGGCTATGGCTTTATTCCTTTACTTCCATTGCCCAAGAGAGTGGTATCTTAGAGAAACCCTATTTTGAAAAACAAAACAACAACAACAACAACAACAAAAAAAAATGAATGAAAGAAAGGAAAGAAGAAAATAAAGGAATTAAGAAACAAAGAAAGAAATGAAAAGAAAAAAGAAAGGCAGGCAGGAAGGAAGAAAGACAAGGTATCTTTAGGACTATTATTGGTTTTGATAAACCTAGTCCCTTGAACTGCAAGTCCAAATAAACCCTTTCTCCCTTAAGTTGCTTCTTTCCGAGAAGCAGCAAGAAAATGAATACATTGTAGCAGCTGACACCTGTTGGGTTAAATGAGGTCCTGCGTCTTCCCCATGACTTGGGCCACTGGGGAAGGCAGGAATCAGGAAGTTTGCCTGGGCTCACCCCACACCACCGGGCAGCTGTCGGGCTGTGAGAAGCTGTGGGACACCGCCCAGGGGTGGGGGAGCGTGGCCTGAGGTCCAGGGACTACACGGAGCCGGCTTGGAGATCCTGTGACAAAACCCGGACCATCTGGTTCTCAGGTTCTTGGCCATCCCAGGTGCCGATGATGCCTCGGAAGAGCTGAGAATAGAGTGGGAGCCTGAGGGCTGGATCTAGCCCGGGGCCGAGGGGCAAAGGTGGGGAGGAGCCTGGCTGGGTCCCTGGGGGTGGGGGGGAGCGGCTTGGCTTGGTTTGGTGGAGGCCGTGGCTAGGAGCACTGAGAGGCCTTCTATAGGAGACTAGATTTGGCACTTTAGACGAAGGCCTATTCCATTGTTCCCCACAGCGGATTCCGATGAAAAGAGACAGTCCATGTTTTTAAGGCGTTTATTGTCATGGTGGAGAGTGGCGATGAGTAAAACCGTACCCCACTTTCTCAGGGTGGGCCTGAGGTTAAGTACCTTTTACAGGGAGGAGTGTCTGGGAAGGGGAGTTTATTGGCTAAGCCTCCAGGTACCTCATTAAAATGGAGATCTGTCTTGAGGCCACAGACCACACATCCTCTACCTGTGGAGGGGCTTGGGGCGTTGCCCTTACATGACTGATGGCCACAGACCTATGGAGCTGTGGCCTCGTATCAGGAGCCTGGGGCCCAGGAACATGGCAAAAATGCCTACTGTTCTTTGCGCGGTTATCCCCTGCTGGGGACCCCCTGATGGGTCACTGGGGTTTTAAACCTTAGCTCAACCAGAAGCCAGGCTGCCCTTCACGGTCCTACAGAGACCAGCCCGAAGCATCCTGAGCTATTTCTTTTAACACACAAGCTTGACACTTCCATGGCCAGTAGTAAGAGTCCAGTGGAGGGGATGGATGGAGGTCTCGTTTTCAGTTCTTCTTTGTAGTTGCTCTTACTCTGTGTCTGTAAAACCAGGACAATGCTGCCTTCCCTGCCTAGGTCACAAATGGCTCATAGGCTTCAATGGCACTAATAGTCCCTATGACACCAACTACTGCGAGCTCCACACGCTGCTGAGAGCCTGTGACCCTCGCCACTCTGTGCTCCCATTATTTTTCCATTAAAAATTATTTTATTCGAATTAAGTTTTCTAAAAGAGAAGGCCCCGTGTGAGTGACCTTTGGAAGTCCTTGGGCTGTTAGAAAACCACGTTTTCTGGACTGAGCATTTCAGTGGACTTGGTGTCATCTCCACTGGAAAGACAATGAATGACGGAGCAAAGGTGAACCTTAAGCAGCATCTTTTGTGGGGCATGAGAGACCAAGTCAGCTGAGGGCAGGGCAGCACTGACACCAGTCTGTGGAGCCAGACTGTCCAACAATTCCACCCAAGTTCCAATCCGAGCATTTGTACAGTATTCATGCCTCCAGACGGGGATTGGCTTCCGTCTCCAGGCTCCGCACTACCAGGAAACCGGAAATGGTGGTGCTCTCAGCTCCTCCATGCAGTTAGTGGGGCCTGAAGCCAGTGGTAGACACTGCTTTAATCAAATCTAAGAACCTTCCAGAATTTGCAGGAGTGAACCTGCCTCTCCCCAGGTAGCACCAGGCCCAGAACACAAATGCCTTTTGTGGTTTTGTTTTTGAGACAAGGTTTCACAATGTAGCCAAATCAGCCTTGAACTCCAGATCCTCTTCCCTCGCCCTCCCGGGAGCTGGATGAAGTTACAGGCTTGAGCTATCACACCCAGTGGGTTATTTTATTCAATATAATGTTTTAATGAATGTCAGGGCTAATGTGAGCACTGCAAATTGTGTACCTACACCAAAATATCACAGTGTACCTCACGAGTGTGTGCAGTCATTTCAATGCAATAAAATTCTAATGACACGTTGTGGGCTACAAAAGGCACAGTGAATAGAAGAGGTTCTAGTTTCCCATTAAAGGTTTTTGTTTATTTGCTGGTGGCGGGCACGGTGTTTGTGGAGATCAGAGAACAACTTTAGGAGTCAGTTCTCTAGATCTACTTTGTGGGTTTGGGGATGAGATTCAGCCTGCCAGGCTCGCATGGCAAGCATTTTCCCCCACGAGCCAGCTCTCTGGCCCTAGTTTTGATCATTTTCTTTTATTTGTTTTTGTTTGTTGTTTTTCTTTCTCTTTTATCCTCCTCCTCTTCCTCCTCCTCTTCCTTTTTCTTTAGACAAGGTCTCCCCGGTAAGCCAAAACTGACCTCACAATCCCCTTACCTCAGCCCTTTGAGTGCTAGGATTAATGGCGTGTGCCACCCCGCCTGGCTATTTCTGTTCATTACATATCAGAAAACACTTCCTTTCTCTTTGCCTTTCCCCCACTTGCTCTGGGATTGCCCCGTCCATCTTCCCTTCCATCCCTTCCTCTTTCCTCCCTCTCAGGCCCATGATAGAACCTCTTGTGGGTCTCCTCTATAAATACAAGATGGCTGCCTTTTCCCAAACCGTGTTTAGAACCTTGGGTGGATGCAGCGGGCGGAGGGGATGCAGCGGGCGGAGGGGAGATTATGAAAGGGAGAGGGGGCGGTACGCCAGGGCTGAGATACGGAAAGAGAAGCTCACTGCATGTCAGTACAAATTACGTCACAGTTTAAATCAGGGCAAGAGCGCTCTGCCCTTGGTGTAAAGATGAACGGATCAGGGTGGGGAGGCCCGCTCCGAAACCCAACTTCCTCTTGGGTTTCACTGCACTCGGCTGCACTGAACTACAGCACTTGGGCAATTGTGTCAGGGGTAAGCAAGTTGATTTGAAAACACAGTTGTAGGCTGGGAATGGTCCTGCTTTGTGGTATTTGCTGATTACCGGGGTGTCAATATTCTCATCATACCTGATTTGAAGCTTTCATCTACTCTAGAGAAGGGAAACGCCCATAGTCAACTCCTGTGAGCTGGGACAAGGCAGCTCCAACCATCACTGTGTCTCGAACCGACTTCAGTCATTACAGCATTTCCGCCCTGTTCTCCAGACCGTATGACGATTATACCATCATCATTGCAATCATCACATCATCATCTTCACCATCCTCACCACTAACGTCATCACCATCACTACCGCCACCGCCACCACCACCATCAGATCATCACCATCACTTCCGCCATCATCACTGTCGTTATCATTATCATAACCTTCAGTCAAGGCAGTCCAAGCCCCGTAAGTGTAATACAATGAATGCATCTAATTGTCTTACCTGGCCTAAAGATCTAGATTTTATCTTGCTTTTGCCTGTTTGTTGTTTTGAACCAGGCTCTCATGGAGCCAAAGCTGGCCTGGAACTAGCTACTTAGCTGACTATGCCCTTCCCAATGAAGGTCTAGATCATGAAGGTGTTGAGCGGCTTGGAGATGCTCCAGGCTCCTCTCATTTCACTCATAAGAACACTGTCATCAAGATTGGGGCTATCAAGACGGCTCAGTGGGCACTTGCTGTGCAAACCCAGTTATCATAGTTCGGTTCCTAGACCCACCCTAAAGGTGGAAGAAGAGAGCTGACTCTACAAAACTGGCCTCTGACCTCACACTCCGCCCACAACCACATAAATAGTGTATGCACATAACAAAAAGAAAAAAGGAAACTACGTGTGGACAGAGTCACTCAGCTGGCCTCTTCCTTTACACCCTAGCCACCACTGAAGAAAAAATGCAGGTAGACATGGAGTAGCTTCTGTGTTCTGTGAGGGCCCAGCAGCAGCAGCAGCAGCAGCAACAACAACAACAAAACATAAAAAGTCATTATACTGGCTGGTTTTGTGTCAACTTGACACAAGCTTCAGTTGAGGAAATGCCTCCATGAGATCCAGCTGTAAGGCATTTTCTCAACTAGTGATCAAGGAGGGAGGGCCCCTTGTGGGTGGTGCCATCCCTGGGCTGGTAGTCTTGGGTTCTATAAGAAAGCAAGCTGAGCAAGCCAGGAGAAGCAAGCAAGCCAGTAAGTAACATCCCTCCATGACCTCCGCATCAGCTCCCGCTTCCTGACCTGCTTGAGTTCCAGTCCTGACTTCCTTTGGTGATGAACAGCAATGTCAAAGTGTAAACTGAATAAACCCTTTCCTCCCCAACTTGCTTCTTGGTCATGGTGTTTTGTGCAGGAATAGAAACCCTGACTAAGACAAATTGGTACGAGGAGTGGGGTATTCCTGTGACAACCTGACCATGTTTTGGGGAGGACTGAGGAAGGGCTTTGGAACTTTGGGCTAGAAGATCCATTCGGTGTTAAGAGCTCTTTGGGATGTTGTGTAGGAGCTTGGAAGATAATGTTGAGAACAGTGCAGAAGATGGAGGCCTGGCTTGTGAATTTTCAGAGGGAAGATTAAAGACTCTTATCAGGGCCATTGCTATTTTCATTGTGAAGATTCTGTGGTTTTGGTTAGCTGGGGCTGAAGAATCAGCTGTAATTAACAAGGTACCAGAACTACTAAAGCGAAAACTGCGTTACTGGGACTGTTGATGCTGGTTAGCTGGAGCTAAGGAATTAGCAGTGATTAAGAAGAGACCAGCATCATTGAGGTGAAATATTCTGGGAAGTGTTTTTTGAAGAGCAGCTGAGGCTGGGCACTGTGAGAGGCCTCGGAAGGCCATTGGTGAAGGTGCAGCCTCAGTTGCAATTGATGGACCAGGACTGAAGGGGTCATGCAAAGGAGTTGAGGCTTGGCACCGTGAAGAAAGCCTATGAGAGTCTATTGGTGAAGCTTAGTTGCAGCGGAAGACAGCAGTATTTTGGCGATGCCAGTACCATGAGATGACCACCAAGAATAGCATCAGCAGTGGAGCACAGGCATCTGGAGCCTAGAAGACAATGTGTGTGCTACAAAGGGCAGAGCTGGAGAAGTGACTCAAGCCCTTGGAGGAATCCAGAAGATCGTGAGTGGATCCCAGACATTGGATGGTTGGAGTTTGATTTTGCTTTTGATTGTGACTGTGCCCTGATATTTTTTCCCTCCTGAAGGAAGAAGATATTTTAGTGGAGCCCACAGTTAAGAGACTTTTAATTGTAAAAAAGACTTTGAATTCTAAGAGATTGGATATTTTTAAAGGGATTGAAATTTCAATATGTAAAAATTTGCAAAGACTGTGGGACTTTTAAAGTTATTTAGATCTTGGGGATGAATGAGAAAATAAGGGTTGAGGCTTAATAGTGATATATTTATGTGTCAAGTTGACAAGGGGTCAATTGTACTGGCTGGTTTTGTGCCAACTTAACACTAGCTGGAGTTATCCCAGAGAAAAGGAGTTTCAGTTGAGAAAATGCCTCTATGAGATCCAGCGGTAAGGCATTTTCTCAATTAGTGATCAAGGGGGGAGGGCCCCTTGTGGGTGGTATCATCTGTGGACTGGTAGTGCTGGGTTCTATAAGAAAGCAGGCTGAGCAAGCCACGAGAAGCAAGCCAGTAAGCAGCATCCCTTCATGGCCTCTGCATCAGCTCCTGCTTCCTGACCTGCTTGAGTTCCAGTCCTGGCTTCCTTTCGTGATGAACAGCGGCATGGAAGTGTAAGCCGAATAAACCCTTTCCTCCCCAACTTGCTTCTTGGTCATGGTGTTTGTGCAGGAATAGAAACTCTGACTAAGACAGTCATCTTCAAAGATGAGAAATATCCTCAAATTTCCATGCCCAACGGTTTCTCACAGGAAAATGTTTTCCTCCCTTTTTGTTTGTTTGTTTGTTTGTTTGTTTGTTTTTTGAGACATGGGTCTCATTATATAGAACAGCTGGCCTCGAACTCACACAAATCCACCTGCATCTACCTCCCAAGTACTGGGATTAAACGCATGCACAACCGTGTTTGGCTTAAGTATCTTTTAAAGATTTGGTTTTTAAAGGCAAGATCTCACTATGTAGCTGAGGCAGGCCTACAACCTCCTGCCTCAGCCTCCTGCATGCCGTGACTGCAGGCACCCACTGTCACAACTGGCTATGCATTTATTGCTTACAAACACTTTCAACCTCTTTAAACAACTTCAGCAAAAACAAGGTCATTGCTGACTTCTGCATGCTCTGCAATCTTTAAGATCTCTATCTACGCTTAGCATAAATCATTGCCTTGTGCTCGCTTCGGCAGCACACATACTAAAATTGGAACAGTACAGAGAAGATTAGCATGGCTCCTGCGCAAGGATGACACGCAAATTAATGAAGCATTCCATATTTTTTTAACATAGAAAAAGGGAGGTACAAGACGCCGCAAATAGAAGAGCTAACAACTAAAGAAGCAGACTTGATCCATGAAACCAAAGAAAACTTTAGAAGAGGCGTGGTCGGTGTTCTCAGACAGATGCAAAGGGAGGTGGAAAATATCAAAAACCTTTACTATTTCTATGTCCTAAATATGAAAAGTTCAGTGGATGATCTGAATTCCTTAGCTTGCATGATTGAAGCAAGAGTGAATGAACAGGAAGATGCCGTGGAGGTACTGACCAAGGAAGCCAAGGAGGTCATTGATAAAGAAAGGCTGAGAGAGAGAGAGAGAGAGAGAGAGAGAGAGAGAGAGAGAGAGGATAGATTGCGAAGCTCCAACATCCGAGTGATAGGAATTCCAGAGAAAGAAGACCGTGAGAATGGAGCGGAGGACATAATTAAGGAAACAATTCAAGAAAACTTTGCTGAGCTAGAAGACCAGAGTCTCGAGATTGTCAGTGCTTATCGAATCCCTAATTCAGTGGATGAGCACAGACTCACGCCTAGACACATCTTGGTGAAGTTTTGGAGTGCTGATGATAAGCAGAGAATCCTAAAAGCTTCCAGAGCAAAAAAAGAAATAACCTACAAAGGGTCCAAGATCAGACTGACAGCTGACTTATCACCTGGTACTATGGACGCAAGAAGTCAGTGGTCCGGTATCATAAAAATTCTGCAAGAAGAAGGCTTTCAACCGAGAATCCTTTATCCTGCCAAACTGGCATTGATTTTAAAGGTAAAACCAAGATATTTTTTGATATTGACGAATTCAAGACATTTATCTCTAACATACCCTATTTGAAAGATCTGTTGAACAATATACATTAGCAATCTGGAGTGCTTTCTGTTCACCAAAATACATCCAAAACCAAGTGCAGTTGGACAGTGAAGCGTCACGTTTCTGTCCTGAAGGGTGGACAGCTGACTTCTCCCCAGGGAAAGGAGCTGGGGAATCAGTGCCACTCTCTGAATGTTGGTTGAGTTAGACAGCGGATGTAGCTTTTCAGTAGCTATCTACCTTGGTAAGGAGGCTTCTTGTCATGTAACCACACCCAGGGAAAAATACTAGAGGCCACAGTGGGAAAGGACATGGTAAGTTAGAAGAGACTGGCTAGCTGCCTAGGCTGACTGAATCAACAGATTATATTACTTTATTATTTGCCATTAAATATTAAAGCTTGAAGTCTGAAAATAAATAAATAAATAAATCATTGCCTTTCTGTTTTACTGGCTGGTCTGTCCTTCAAGACTGACTTCTGTGAAGCCCCAATGAAGCCTCCATCTCTCTGAGGGCAAAGTGAGGGGCCCCAGGTGTAGCTGATACCTACACGATCAGTCTGTGTTGTAGCAAGACTCACCCTGTTGTATAGAATTCCCTTGAGTGGGGAAGTTTTTATAGTCACAACATTTAGAACAATCCAGGAATACAGTTGGTGCTTAATAATGGTTTGTAGGATCCATGGATGAATGCTGGAGTATACAATAGACAAAGAGATGAGTGAATGTGTGTGTGTTCCACCTGTCCCTGGGCCCCGCCCCCACTTCTGCTGACACCTGGCTTCTGGCTTGAACCCAGGACTCCGATTCTTCCAACCTCTGAAAAGTTAGGTTCACAGGCCCACCGCCATACCCACCTTGGAAGCAGAGAAGAAACAGACCTGTGCGCAGCCACATGCTCCTGCCTCGCTGGGTGCTGTCTCCAGAAAACTCCAGGTCGCTGCTGGAATCCAGATGTGTGTAACAGCCCTGGCAACCACTTTCTTTGTTTGTTTGGGTTTTTTTTTTTTTTTTTTTTTTGGTTTTTCAAGACAGGGTTTCTCTGTGTAGCCCTGGCTGTCCTGGAACTCCCTCTGTAGACCAGGCTGGCCTCGAACTCAGAAATCCACCTGCCTCTGCCTCCCAAGTGCTGGAATTAAAGGCGTGCGCCACCACCGCCCGGCTTGCAACCACCTTCTTATTCAAGCTCTTTCTGTGTGTTTTTTCTTATCTGCTTGCTTCTCACTTCGAGCTACTTCCTAATTTAACAAAAAGGAAGGATGAGCAAGAGTTGCTTCAGAGAACGAACCAGAGCATTGCACGGCCCTGCGCTTAATAAAGGCACGTTTGTCACAGCCCGAAGCTTCAGGAAAGCCACTTGCTCTGTGCAATAGCTCCATCCCTTATTTCTCCAGCTCCCTTTCCTGTTTAGTATGCTTGCCTGATCCCCACTGCTTCCCTTTGCTACAGCTACTGACTTTGGGGTCATAAGTGCTCAAACGGCAGAGATGAGCGAGCCCTCTTTGTCTTTCTCAACCACTGTCTCTGTGCAGTTGGCCTCAGGCCTCCTCTTGTAACCCAGTATCCCAACATCCCTCCAGACTCAGCGTTTGACTTCCTGTGGGCAAGCTCTACTCAGTCATCAGCTGCTAGCTTCGTTCAGAGTCAAGGTCACCATTCAAGGCATAGACTCCATTGAACTCAAATCCTGTTTCTATTTGCAACGTTGTATCTACTGTGTGTGTACACACAGGCCAAGGTGTAGACATTGGAGGACAACTTGTGGGGATCAGTTCTCTCCTACCATGTAGGGCTAGAGGATCAAACTTGGGTTATCGAGCTTGTCAGCAAGCTCCTTTAACCATTGAGGCAGCCCTCGCCCATTTTCATCATAAGCTAACAGTGAGCCCTGGGGCATGCTGGGAAATCATTCTTCCCTCCGGTTCCTTCATCTATGAAGCAGAATAATCACAACTCTTTTGTTGCCAGATTTGCTTATTATTTGTTATTCTTTGGCAATTTCTCCTGTATGTACTGTATCTGTATTATCCTCTCTTGGCTTCCTCCCACACTCACTCAATCCATTTTTTCTTCTCAACACGTCCCCCTCCCCTATTTTCATGGGGTTTGTCTGTGTTTTGTGCTTCGTTCTGTGACCCTCTGAGCTCATTGATAATTGCTTGCATGGGCGTGGGCTGGGAGGCTATGCAACCGGAGCATAGACAACTTCCCTCTTCCAGAAAAACAATGATAATTTTTTAAGGGTTTATTCATTTTTATTTTGCTGTGTGCAAGTGTCTACCTGAATGTTTGTGCACTGATGGATGCCTGGTACCCAAAGAGGCCAGTGGAGTCCCTGGAACTAGACAGTTGTGAGACTTGAGGTCTCCCCACCAAGAAAGTCAAGCCAGGGACTAGAAAGTCCTCAGCAATTAAGAGCACTTGTTGCTCTTCCAGAGGACAAGGGCTCAGTTCCCAGCCCCATAGGGCAGCTCATAATCCAGTTCCAAGGCTTTCCGGCCTCTGATGGTACCAGCATGAGCAGAGTGCACATATATACCCACAGGAAAAATGCCTGTACACATGAATAAAAGCAAATAAATATTTAAAAACAAACAAAAAAGATCAAACCAGTCTCCAGCTCTTTCCACGTGGCTGTGTGTGTGTGTGTATGTGTGTGTGTGTGTGTGTGTGTGTGTGCCCATGCACACGCAGCTTTTCCATGCCTAATATTATCTCTAGAGTTGTTTGTTTAAACTAATACATGTATACATAATACATAAATATACATAAATTTCTGAAACTCTCAATAAATAAAGAATTGAAAACAAAACCAAGCAGTTTTAAGGCAAAACAAAACAAAACAAAACAAACAAAACAACAACAACAAAAAAAAAACACCCCAAAACAAAACAAACAGACAAACCAAAATGGAAGCTGGTCATGGTGGTGCATGCCTATAATCACAGCATCCCTAAGGTGGAAATAGGAAGATTGTTGCAAATTCAGGGGTAGCCTGGGCTATAGAAGTGAATTAAAGGCCAACCTAAGGTACATAGCAAAACCCTGTCTCCAAAAAAAGCAATAAATAAACAAGAATAAAGGGAACAGGAGCTGGCAAAGGCGAATATGATTTAAACCATACAAAATGTGCCTAACCTGATGTCACCTCATTGTGACCCAAATCCCACAGGCATCAGTAGCCGGGGTCCATAAGACCCTCTCCCAGAGGCACCAAATATGGAGATTCTCTACAAATGGCAAACCCAACGTTTTCATTCTCAGTGAATCAAAGTCGGAAGAAAAGGGAAATGCCCAGAATTGTAACTGTAAAGGGAACAGAAGGCTATGAGCAAAAGGTGCCAGAGAGCCAATGGGGAAGTGGCCTTAGGCTGTAGCAAGGGTGGAGAGGAGAAATCTAAATAGGCAGAGTGGGAATGAAGTCAGCAGCTTAAGCCCCTGCCAGGACGGGATCAAGAGCTGAGCTCTCTGCTGCAGACAGAGATTCATTCAGACCCCCTAAGGGTCGCTGCAGCCACAAAACAGCCAGTGACGGATGCCCACGGCTGCATTGAGCTATCTTGGGAGAGTCATGAGCCACTAGAGAGTCCCCCAGGACAGGAATTTAGGGCTAGCAAGATGGCTCAGTGGGTAAAGGTTGCATGCTGCTAAGCCAGAGGACCTTAGTTCTTGCTCTGTTCCTGGGAAATGCCTTCCTTCGTAAGAAAGAATAGAAAGCTAAAAGGCCACTTTTACGGGGCTGTGAAGATGCCTCAGTCAGTAAAAGGCTTGTCACCAAAGCATGAGTGTCTGAGTTCAGACCCCAAGCACGGAGCTAAAAAGCCAAGTACAGCTGTGTATGCCAGTGGAGAGGCAGAGAGGCAGGAGGAGCCCTGAGACTCGCTGCCCAGCCAGTCTAGCTGAATCAGTGAGCTCCAGGCTCAGTGAGAGACCTTGTCTCAAAAATAAGGTAGAGTGCTTGAGGAAGACAGCTGGCATTGACCTCTGGCCTTCACATGCACACCTATGCATGCATGCGCGCGCACACACACACACACACACACACACAGAGCCACTCTTACCAGCTTCGCAGATTTTTTTCTCCTATCATGAAAAAGCCATAGAGAATCAAAAACAGAGAGATTCATAAAGAAAGTGGTCAGATCAGGCATGTGGCACATGTCTTTAATCCTAGAACTCAAGACTCAAGAGGCAGAGGTGGGCAGGTCTCTCTCAGTTCAAGACCAGACTGGTCTACATAGGAAGTTACAGGACAGCTAAGACTACACAGTGATACCCCATCTCAAAATAAATAAACAAGTAAATAGGCCACCTAGGGGACAGGAAAGATGCACACAGGGTTTGGAGAGAGGATTCAGTGGTTAGGAGCACTGGCTCCAGAGGACCCGTGTTCAGTTTCCGTCACTCACAGGATGGCTCACAGCAGCCTGGAGAGATGGATCACAGTTAAGAGCACTTGTTGAGGTTCAATTCCCAGCACCTACACGGTGGCTCACAACCCTCTGTAACTAGTTCCAGGGGATTCAAACAACCTCCTCTGGCTTCTGCAGGCTAAAGGTCTGCAGGTGGTGCACATGCAGACATGCAGGCAACACATTCATGCACACAGAGTAAAATAAATCATACATCAGTCCAGTGCTGCATGGCCGCTGTGGAAGGCATGGTGTGACACAGTTCCTGAGCCTGGAACAGAGCTAGAGGGCGTGGGCCTCCACGAGTGTTGATGGTTGCTAGGTTTGAGGCTTGTTTGTATAATAATGCACATAATTTATTTTGTGTTTCTCCTTTGGAAATATTCTCCCTGCCAAGCTTAATGACGCCATGATAATTAGAAGCAGCACGAACCCAGGAGGCCAGGGTGTGTCTAACATCCTTAGCAAAATGGTAAAAGCTGAGACCTTCAGGACAACCCTCAAGACTGTGGGAAAGAACTCTGAAAACATGAATACAAGAATGTATAATTTCTAAATTATACAAAAATAAGAATTCAATATGAATTACATAAGGGGCTTCATGGACCTAAAAGAACAGAAGCAACTGTATTATGAGCCAGCTTGTCAGAAAGATATTAAGGAAGGAGATAAAGAGATTTAAGGAGTGGTGATCGCACCCAGTTAAACTTATTGTTTGTGCTTACTAAGACAGGTAGATTCCTGAGTTCAAAGTCAGCCTGGGACAGGGCGAGTTTAGGGCAAAGCATAGTGGGAATGGCTATCTCAGGGCGGGATCCCACCCAGCTTGCTTATTATTGTCTGTGCTTACAAAGGCAGGCAGCTCTCTGAATTCATTTGCCACATTAAAATACAACACAAAACTGTACTTGCAGTCTTTTTCTAAGAATCAAGGGGCTGAGGTCATAAAATGCTGATTTCATGGGATAATCAAAAAAGAACCTAAGTTGGAGAATTGAACTAATATGCAAATAAAAGACTGGGCTTTGGTCTGCAAGAGCTGAGCTGTCTGGAGATCTCTGGAGAGCTGTCTGAGGCAGAACACAGAGCTTTCAACTTATACCCATGATTGTCTTCGAGACGTTCTTTTGCCTCTCCCAAACACCCCTTTCTCAGGACCTCTCCAAGCTGAGGGTGGTCCTTGGCATACATCTAAAAAAAAATTTAAAGAAACTACATGATCTATGTAGATGATTTTCTAGCTAGATGACAGAGAGAAAAGGCTCTACATATGGATGATAGGGTGCCTCGGCCCTCGGGGTCTTCAGCGTGGACCTAAGGAGGGGGCCGATGGATGAAAAAGGAGACAGGAGACACGGATACCTGGGAGCAAGACAGGATGTCTGATCAAGCCGCAAAGAAGTTTATTCCCACACAGTATATATTGTAGCAAAAGAAGGATGCTTGAACAAAGTAACCAAGGCTTACACAAAGCAACAGGGGTGGGGAAATCCCAAGGGTTCCTGCCGAGCAGATGCTGCTAGCTCGACCGGGGAACTGCAGGCTGGTCACCTGATTTCTGAGAAGCCAGGGCCCGAGGCTCAGGAAACCGAAACCTAGGCCTGTAATTATTCTTATGCCTAGCTCGAATACAAAATGGTGTTACTCAGGTCACCAAGAAGGGCTACAAATCCGTTGGTTCCTGGCAATAGGGATATCTGGGTAAATTGACAGGTAGATAGAAAGAAGATTGATGGAAATATATAGGATAGTCAGATAGGTGATAGGTAGGTAAGTAGGTTGATAGATGATTGATTGATAGATTAGTTGATAGATAGGCAATTTTTTTATTTATTTCACTGAGCATGATGATACACAATTTTAATTCCAGCACTTAGGAAGCAGAGATTGATGGATGTCTGTGAGTTTGAGGCCAGTCTGGTCTACACAGTGAGTATCAGGACAGTCAGGGCTGTGTAGAAAGATGCTATTTCAAAACATCTATTTATGCACCGGTGTTTCACCTGCATATATGTCTGTGCACCATGCGTGTGCAGTACCTGTGGAGACCAGAGGAAGATAGATGTCAGATCCCTTGGGACTGGAGTTGTAGACCACTGTGAGCCACCGTGTGGGTGCTGGGATTAAATCCCAGTCCTCTGGAAAAGCAGCCAGTGTTTTTGACCATTGACTCATCTCTTCAGCCCCAAATATACAGTATTTTAAGTTAGTGAAAGTAAGCACTTGGATCTCAGCACGCAGAAGGCAGAGGCAGGTAGATCTCTGAGTTCAAGGCCAGCCTGGTCTACAGAGGGATTTCAAGGACAGCCAGGGCTACACAGAGAAACCCTGTCTTGAAAAACAACAACAACCAACAAACAAACAAGTAAGCACTGGGCCCCCAGCACGAGAGGTCACAGATATTTCTCACTGTCTACAGAGATCCTGGTGAAGAAGACAGTGACTGGCTCAGTGGGCTATACCCTGTCACTGAAAGGTGTAGTCTTGCCTTCCTGACGGGGCTATGGCTTGCAATGGCAACTGGAACACTTAGCTTTCCGGACAGACCCAAAGCATAAGGAAGCATTTCTGGAAACCAGGAAAGGGCTGCTCAACAGTTGCGTTACCAGCTGTGGGGGGAGGTCCTGACTGTCAGCCTGACTGGATGTGGAATTGCCTAGGAACTCACCTTTGAGTGTGCCTCGAAGTTTTCTGCAAGAGCCTCCCTGAGCATGGGCAGCGCCATTCCTTGGGCTAGAGGCTGAGATGAGGTAAAACTGGAAGGAGGATGGGCCAGCAAGATGGCTGCCAGGTAAAGGCACTTTCTGCCAAGCGTGAGGACCTGAATTCAATCCTTGGGAACAACACTTTGGAACAGAGGACAGACTCATCTTATCTGTGGACCATCACACACACACACACACACACACACACACACACACACACACACACATACATGCACACAGACACACACAGATAGATGCACACACATACCTACATACACAGACACATACAGACTCTCACACACGTACGAGACACATAAAGACTCATACACACACAAAGATATAGACACACACAGAGAGACACACACATATACACACAGAGGCACAGACTCACACACATACACACACAGAGACACATACAAACACACATACAGAGACACATACATTCTCACACACCTATATACAGAAAGACACATACAGACTCACAGAGAGAGACATACGCACACACACAGACACACACACAGACACAAACACACATATACAGATATACACACATACAGACACACATAAGTGCACTCAACAATCAATCAACGTTTTGTTTTGTTTATTTAACTTAAGGGAGAAGGAGAGTGCAAAGCCCACAGCAGCCTTGTGGCTCTCCACTCCCACCCGGAGGCACACTCGCCGGCTGCCCCCTTCCCTGCTACGGTAAAATGCACCCTCAAACCCTGGGCCATAATAAACCCTCCCCTTGCTTTTGTTCGTGTTTATCCCAAGGAAAGAGAACACACTAGGACGCATGCTCACAGCTCAGGGACTCTCAGCAAGAACGTGGACATCAGAAGCCAAAGGTGACTCATTTGCCAAAACAGAACCCACAGTTCCAATGCCATCAGCACCTGTCTGCTGGGCACCATGTGTGGCTGCATGACAGCCCCATATGAGCACCCTAGTTATATGGTTACCTTTACCCTGGACTTAGCTCATCCTCCCTGAAAATGAACTTTGACTATGTCTTTCCATGAAATACTAAAAGCCCAGACATGGGTATCTGAAGACCTTCCATGGAGCTAACCTGCTGTCTTCCCGGTTGCCAGTCTCCTGCTGCCTACTTTGCCCGCCTCTGCCCTTTCCACTTGAGTTAAGCTGTCAATGTTGCCTTCCCATCTCCACTGAGATTCCCCAGTGTTCAGAATGCCTGAGATCTGCCGGGCAGTGATAGCGCACACCTTTAATCCTAGCACTTGGGAGACAGAGGCAGGTGGATTTCTGAGTTCGAGGCCAGCGTGGTCTACAGAGTGAGTTCCAGGACAGCCAGGGCTACACAGAGAAACCCTGTCTCGAAAAACCAAAAAAAAAAAAGAATGCCTGAGATCTGTCAGTGCAGTCAGTGTCCACTATGTGCCAGTCTCACTGTGTGTTTGGAGAACAGTCTTTCCCTCAAGAGTACACACACACACACACACACACACACACACACACACACACACACACACACACTGTGCCATCCCAGGACCTTTGGGCAACCAGCCTAGCTGGGTGGCTTTCCTTGGGTCTATGACTGGCAGAGACCCCTGCCTGCCTTAGACTGGAGCGGGAAGCCCTCTAGTCCCTTCCTGTTCTCCCTCTCACTATCTAGAGCAGCCCCCATCCTCTCCCCCCACACCAGGCCAGGGCTCCCTGACCAACCCAACACCAGCCTCCCACACCGACCCAGAACCAGACCACTATCTGGCCTCTCTGCTTCCTCTGCCGAAACCGGAGCTGGCACTCCTGCAGCTGGCTTGAGATGCTTTCTTGTGTCCTGATTTTCTCCTGTGCACTTTGGTTTCTTCCTCATCTCAGGAGTGGAAACTCCAGCTTCGCAGAAAAAGAAGAACCGAAGGCAGGCAAACCAAAACTCAGTGGTTTCAACTCTCATAATAATTAACATAGGCCTCCCAATTTCTGAAAAGTGGCCTGCAGCTTCCGCAAACAGACAAGCAACACTTTTACATGTTACTCAGATTCATGGGGCAGTCAGGACTGGAAATTTGACAACTGCAATTTTTTTTTTCTTTTTTAAAAGTTGTGTGTGCCGTTCCTGCATTGGCCAGGAGAGTGGTGATCTCTCAGAGTTGAGGTTACTGGAGGCTGTAAGCCACTGGGAACTGAACAGAAGAATATGCTCTTAACCACGGAGCCATCTCTCCACCACTGCACTTGCAAATCTTGGCAAAGTATTTCTGACATGGTCAGTGTAACATACATTATTGTTAACTGTACAGTCTGTTAATGAATATTTTAGTTAGATTGCCGCTGTGGCCACAAAGGTGAGAAACAGGTGTTTGGTGAGCATCCTGGTAGATGCCAGACAGCACACTCAGATGTGTAGTTGAGGACATTTTAATTAGGAAAGACTTAATGAAAATCAACAGGAGAGGGAAAACAAACAAACAAAAACCAGGAGTAATATCAGCAGGAAGTCCTGACCTTTCTAACTGGAACTCAGCAGGTGTGGAAGCACAGCTTCATAGCCTGCTTGGGTGGATGACAACACTGAGCAGGCCTGAGCAGGAGCACCCTCAGAAGTGTTAAGAACAAAGAGGGAAGACTCATGACATGTGGGGGGATACGGGGACTTGATCACTTGCTCTCCTATTTCTTCAGTGCCCCGTGTGACCCCGTCTCCACTCCAAGCAACACAAACTGGGTAGAGCCATCAAGGGACTCTCCCAGGTGAGAAGGATGCTAAGACGAACCTTCAAGGCAGAGACATCTCTGTGTCAAAGACATCTACACCAAAGACAAGCCACAGTCATCTGGTCTACACCAGGTCTCCAGAGGACACTGGAGACCATAGCATGTCAAACTTCTCCAAGTCCGTCTGCCTCTGTCATCTGAGAGTCTCCTCCCACTAACCCTATGGACCATTTGTTCGACACGAATAAGCCCCAGGGCAGATCGACTTCAATCGTTACCACTTTCAAGCTATTCTTTATTTCACTTTTAGCTTCCCTGGAATTTTTTTTAAAGCCACTTTTCCATCTGAAATCTATTTTGGGATTATTTTCTGTAAATTTCTCCAATAAAGGTCTCTTCGGAGTTCTTTACTTTGGTCGAGAGAGCTTTCTTCTGGTGCCAGAGTTCATTGGATAGCTCACTGAACGTCAACGGAGTGGAGCATGTCAAAACCAGAGCCAGTTTAGTATGTCTTTTTATATCCCCCTCACTTGTCCATGAAGGATCTTGAAGCTGGATTTTGAACTCTGTAGCAAGAGATGACCCAGAAACGCACCCAGAGCATTGGTCTTTACAATATACCCCACTCGGCCGCAGCTTAATTGTGGTTTGTAGAATATATATTAAGGGAAGCTCAGGACCATATATAGGGTGCTACAAAGATGGGCCAGGCAGCTCCAGTGGGACTTACATGTAGTAGCAGGCAGAAGCACACACCTCTGACCATAACATCTTGTGGCAAGAGCAATGGAGACCAGAGGAGGGCAGGACCAGCTGAGACTGGAGGACTTTGGATAGGAGACAATGATGAACCACATATCGCGAGAAGTTTAAGAGCCAGAGTAGACATGGAGAAGACACCTTCCCAGCTCTGGGCCTCCTACCTAGGTGGAAGGAGCATGCTTGTCATGTGTGTGGGGAGGCAAAGGCAGGAGGGTTGAGGGTTCAAGACCACTCAGGACCACAGAGAGATTTCAAGGCTACTCTTAGGCTACACAGTGGGATCTCGTAGTGTTCCAAGCAATTTAACTAAAGAGGAAAGACTTACCTTAGGTGTGGTCAGCACCGCCCCAAGAACCCAGGTCCAAATAAGGGAGAGAGCAAGCTGCGAATCAGCCTGTGTCTCACTCTGCCTCCCAACTGTGAGTATGCTATGGCTTTCATGCTTTCAGCTCCATGCTTCCTGCCATAGTGAACTGAACCCTCTCAAACCATGGGCCAACATAAACCTTTCCCTCCACTCTTCGGTTGCTTCTGTCAGATACTCACCACAGCAACGAGAAAAGGTAGCCAGCACAGGACACTCAGCAACACAACACACACCTGTAGAAGGATATAGAAAAAGCACACAGTGCTGTCCAGCCTCAGTGTGTAAAGATGCCTGTCACCAAGACTGATGACCTGAGAGTTTAAGCCCCAGGACCCACATGGTGGACTTAAACACACAGTGGCATATATACTTCCCCTGTTACATAAATAAATAAATAAAAGTGATAACTTTTAACTCATAGATGCACAGAGCATATACAGAGACAGAAAGCATATGAGAATTCAGCACACACAAACACAACAGACATATAAATATATACACAACTAGGTGTAATAGTGCATGCCTATAATTCCAACATTAGAGAGATTGAGACAGGAAGATCTTGGGTTCAAGACCAGCCTGGACTACACAAGACACTGGCTCAAAAGTAATAAGCTGGGAGTACTCATACACTTTGTGGTGGTTTGCATATGCTCAGCCCAGGGAGTGGCACTATTAGAGGGTGTGGCCCTGTTGGAGTAGGTGTGTCACTGTGGGCGTGGGCTTTAAGACCCTCATCCTAGCTTCCTGGAAGCCAGTATTCTGCTAGCAGCCTTCAGATGAAGATGTAGAACTCTCAGCTCCTCCTGCACCATGTCTGCCTGGATGCTGCCATGTTCCCACTTTGATGATAATGGACTGAACCTCTGAATCTGTAAGCCAGCCCCAATTAAATGTTGTGCTTATAAAAGTTGCCTTGGTCATGGTGTCTGTTCACAGCAGTAAAACCCTAACTAAGACGCACTTTTAATACTGTCACTTTGAGGGCAGAGGCAGGTGGATCTCTGTGAGTTTGAAGTCAGTCTGATCTATGTATTAAGTTCCAGGTCAGTCAGGGCCACATAGAGAGATTTTGTCTCAAATCTCAAATAACAATAGCAATGATAATAGTTACAATTATAACAAGGACCCCTGTTTGCTGAGTGGTTGCTACTGTATCTATTCTCTCATTCCATGCAGACAATCACCTTAAAGCAGCTTTTTTTTTTTTCTAAATGAGTACACCTTAACTGTCTTCAGACACACCAGAAGAGGGCATCGGATCCCATTACAGATGGTTGTGAGCCACCATGTGGTTGCTGGGAATTGAACTCAGGACCTCTGGAAGAGCAGTCGGTGCTCTTAGCCACTGAGCCATCTCTCCAGCCCCTGACAACCACCTTGAAAGAAGGACCAATTGTTATCCCCACTTTGCACAGAAGACAGCTATAATGTTGAGGGAGCAGCTGATCACACCGGAATAAGAGCCAAGAGCCAACAAAGCCAGGGTCCAGTGCTGACCCTGTACCCTTACACCCCACGCCATTAGCTAGTTCGCTCACAAATCCTATGGCTGAACAAGAACCTCGAAGATTGATGAGCAGGCTCTCCTACCCCTAACCTTTCTATAAGCACTCTGAATTCAGGGTTGTGTCACCCAATTATAGGTCAACAGAGCAACAGAAAACAGCGTATAACGTTGGAACCTCAGTGAACCACGCTGTCGTCACTGTCAGAAACCAGCCAACACTTCATTGCACAATTCCTTCCAGGTCCAGGCTGCAGGTTCCCTCCTACAGAAGTTTTCATGTGACCATATGTGGTGAGGTAGAGAGGGCTGTTGTGAGGTGGGGATTGGGGGTTCAACCAAGCATAAAGGTATAAACCAGCAGTAAGCCATAGCCACAGAGCAGCTTGGGATTACTAGAGAAGAAAGTACAGGCCGAGCGGTGGTGGCACACGCCTTTAATCCCAGCACTTGGGAGGCAGAGGCAGGCGGATTTCTGAGTTTGAGGCCAGCCTGGTCTACAGAGTGAGTTCCAGGACAGCCAGGGCTATACAGAGAAACTCTGTCTCAAAAAAAAAAACGAGAGGGGGGGAGGGGGGAGGGAATAGAATATTAATGACCTCGTTCATGTTCCACTAAATCTATAGGCAAGGATACACAATGGTCGATGGAACTGTAAAAAGCTCACGAATAGATTCATGGTCAGTTGATTGACAGGCAAGAATGCAAGGCACTTAGATGGAGAAGCAACAGTTTCTGTGGCTGGGGAGACGGCACTGTTGATAAAGTGCTCTCTGCCTGAATGTGAGGCCTGGATTTGGTCCTCGACAGGCACATAAAAAACTGCGCACAGTGGTACACTCTTGGAATCCCAGTGTCAAGGAGGCAAAGACAGGGTCTCACTGTGTACCACTGTATAGCCCAGAACTCACTATGTAGATCAGGCTGGCCTGAAACTCACAGAGATTCACCTGCCTCTGCCTCCTGGTTAGCTTTTATTATCAACTTGACAGAACTAAGAGTCACCGAGGGAAAAAAGTCTCACTTGAGGATTGCTCAAAGCAGATTGGCTTGTGGCTCTGTTTGGGGGGGGGGGGGGTTGTCATGATTGTTGATTGATGCAAGAAAGCCCACCCTAGACAGATGGTCCTGAACTGTATAAGCAGCCGGCTGAGCACGTAAGCATCAGTCCTTCCATGGTTTCTGCTTCAGTTCCTGCCCTGTCTACCCTCAGTGAGAGCTTGTGACTTGAAAATGTAAGCAGAATTAAACCTTTCCCTCCTCAAGTTGGTTCTGGTCATGGTATTTATCACAGCAATGGGAGAGCAAATTAGACACACAATAGAGCTTTATCCACTGAGCACCCCCACTAACCTTCCTCACAGCAGGGAGAGTTATGCCTTGTTCTCTGGGTAAATGATGTTCAGACAGAAAGATGTGGCAGAGACAGCAAACTTGAGAATCCACTGCAGGCCCTGCCCTTGGCTGGACTGCAGACACACCTTCTAGAACATTCTTGTCTACAAGATTGTTTGGGTTCCCTTTCCCTGTTATCTCCAGAGACTCGTGTTCTCAGCCCGGTGAGAGAGCTCCATCAGTCACGTTTAATCACCAGACACTGCCCTGCCAGACACAACAGCGTGTGCTTTGTCAGCCTCTTCACTGAGTGTATTTCAGGTAGAAGTAACAATTCTTGTTTCCGCTTCTACTTGGAAAACAGACTGTCCCTTTAAAGAGAGAGAAAGTGAGGAAAGAGAGAGAATCTGAGTGCATTTGGGTATCAAATGATGGTGGGTTGGGGGCAAAGCAGCTGTGTATAGCATCTGGGTTTCAGAAAAAAGAACCCGAGGTGGGAAGGCATCCGAGGAAGCTGGAGGCTCACTCCGGAACACCGCTTGGTAGGGCGGAATAAGTCACCAGAAGGATTACTGGCAATGTTTCCCTGGGTGGAGAATGCTGTCTGTTCTATATTTTATGGCCGGTTGTGTCAGCGAGCAATGGGCTGCCACTTCCTGCTGAATGGTCATTAACGTGATGTCACTTTTATGTTTTCTAGATTCCTTCCTGGTGGTTAGCTGTAGTTATGCTCGGCCTGTCTCAGAGACAGAAAAGGGGAACGGGGAGAGGAGGAGAGAAGGTCGGGAGAATAAAACAGAGTTGGATGAGGGGAACTGGGGAAGAGAAGGAGGAGATGGAGGAGAAGGCGGGGCAGCTTCCATGAATGAGTGCCTTCTGCCTTCATGCCTGACGCCACTGGCCAGAGGGGCTGTGCCTGAGCTGCTGCTGTCAACAGACACCTTCCTGTCCCGGGGCTGGGGCCAGCTGTGACCGCAAGTCCCCGGGGAAGTCCATTCCCTCAAGTGGATATTTAGGCTGTAGGTCAAGGTGCCTGCTAAAAAGTTACAAATAAATCATGCAGTTAAAAAATCTGCACATGTCCCAGCATAGTGGCACACACTTAATCCCAGCACTCGAGAGGTAGAGGCAGGTGGGAATCTATGTGAGCTTGAGGCCAGCCTGGCATACAGAGCAAGTTCCAGGACAGCCATGGCTACACAGAGGGAAGAAAAGAAAGAAAGGAAAGAAGGAAGGAAGGAAGGAAAGAAGGGAGGGAGGGAGGGAAGGAGGGGGTGGGGTGGGATGAGGAAAGGGGAGAGGAGGAGAGAGAGGAAAGAAAAGGAAAGGAATCTTCACAGGCAGAGGCAGGAGAGATGGCCCAGTGGTTAAGAGTACACTCTTTTACAAGGACTCCAGCTCAGTCCCTGGCACCCTTACCCACTGGCTTCTGACAAACCCCGGGTGGGACCTCTGTTCCCTTGGAACGCATCATGGCCGGGACTGTTTTGTTTGCAGATATGGTGAACCGACCTAGAACACACATAAGGAAATGGGGACACACCGGGTTGTCACCCATCCTTCATCAAAAACCATCCACGGTACGGCTGAGGCCTGGGGACAGTGGGAACCAAGCAAAGGAGCCCTGCCCCAGGACCTCTCTTACTTGTGTCCTGTGGCTCTGTTTTCTCCTCCTTCCACACAGCCTTCCCTTAGGGATAAAAATACAACCACTGACTTGGCCCAGATTTGTGTATCTCTGAGAAAGGCCGCCCTTCCTGCGTCTCAATTCAAAAAAAAATATGGCATACCGGGAAGACCTGAAATTGGTCTGACAATCATCCCAGAAGAGCTTCAGGGATACCCAAGACTAAAAGCAGTAGCTAATTCTGAGCACGAGAAGGGCTAGGAAGTTGGAATCACGACAGTGGCTGGAAGTCGCCAGTGAACACAAGGGAAGAAAAGGGAGAACGGGGCAAAACCCTGGGGGGAAGCAAATGTAAAGACTAAAAATGAAGCCCGGTGTAAGGCGAGAGGAAGGGACCAAACCAAGATGGCGACCAGGCATCCAGAACCACCGAGCCAGGAAGTCTAGAGCCCGAGGGAGGAGACTCAGGGAGATAAGCAAAGGAGACCCTGGGATTTGCTGGTATGAAACCTTCAGGGATCTATTCAAATGCCATCCTATTGGAGGCCAGGTAAATGCAGCCGCGGGGTGAGCAGGCGGCTGAGAGGTGAAGCGGAGACAGGAAACAGCTTCCCCCACTGTAGAACCGAGACTCCACGGCCTTTGCACACAGCCCTCCCTCTTCGTGGATCAATCACACCAAAAGCTCGTGTGCACAAATACACACATGCAGGAGACAGTTTCTACGGACAACAGTCTTATTGTCAAGATTCACACTGCTCTGACTGAAGGTCACATTCTCTTCTGTTACCGGGACACTCTTGGCCTGAGTCCTACTCTGACGGGGGCTGGCGAGGGAATGCAGAGAGGACAGACACAATGACACAGCACAGACACACATTAAGGAAGACTGCAGTCAGGTTGGGGTATGCTCACTCTGGTGGAGTGGCCCATCCTACTGTTGGAACCCAGAACTCTTTCTTAAGCACAGCACAGGGGATCGGGTTAACCAGTCTTACCAGGAGGTCTCTGTCTGGGCACAGCCTCAGGCTGTAAACATCTGAGAGGGGGAGGAAGCTGCAGTTGCTAGGTTTTTGTTCACGCTGACCAATCATCTGTAAACAGAGGAAAGAAAGTTTTGCCAACCTTGAACCCGGCCTGTACGGGAACGACTTTGCCAATTTCCCATGGGTCTTTGCAGTCACATCTCTGGCATAGCACATGCCTGTATCAACACATTAACTCAGAACTCCACTCCAGGCTTCCTCCGCCCCATACAATCCATTTATTGTATGTGCATATGTTTGTGGTATTTGCACCTGTATACATATAGCAGACAAATATGGAGGCCAGAGAGTGGGCATCTTCCTTGGTCCCTCTGCACTTTATTCACTGAGACAAGTTGGGGGGGGGGTCAGTTTTGTCAACCACACGTAATCCAGAGTCACCTAGGAAGAGTCTTAGAGACTGTCTAGATCAGGTTGGCCTGCGTTCCTTTCTATTAGAGGTTATCTTGATTATGTTCGTCGAGGCGGGAAGGCTTGTCCACTATGTGTGGTACCATTCCCTAGGCAGGTGATCCTAAACTATAGAGGAGGGGAGAAATCGAGCTGAACACAAGACAGCATTTATTCAAGGATCTCCCGCTGGTGGTGGATGTGATATGGCCAACTCCCTCGAGTACCTGCTGCTGTGACTTTCCTGCCATGGCAGACCTGGAGTTTTGTGCTAAAATAAATCCTTCCCCCCTACATTGCTTCGGTCATGGTGGTTCATCGCTGCACTAGGAAAGGAAATTAAAGCTTAGTGATTTGGCCAGTCTACTACTTAGCTAACTTGTCCTGGGGTTTCACCTGCCTCTACCTCCCTGGTGCTGGGATTACAGGTGAGCTACCATGCCCACCCTGCTTCCAAATGGGCGCTAGGGATTCCAAATCTAATCCTAACAAGGCAAGGCAGGCGTTGTATGCACTGAGCTATCCTCCCTTTCCAGTTCTCTCTACCACCTCCCTCCCTGTGGTTCACGGAGCAGAGAGAACATGAGACTATAAGTAGTCCATCGGGCCACAAAGGAAGTCATATCCACAGACCGAGGGCCTCCTCCTATTCAGAGCCACCCACCTTCATTCCACAGGGCCTCACTAGCTCTGAGGGAAGCAAAGCCCACTGAGCTCTGTTTTCAGGTCCAAGCATTTGTTTTGAGCCAAACAGCCATTCCACACAACCACAAAGTGCAGTTTTCGATCGTCTGTCCTGCCCTGTGGCGTCTACACTGTCCCTTCCCTGTGTCTTATACAACACAGGAACTTCAGGGTAGCAATGAGGTCAGGAAATGACAGGGCACCTTAGAGAAACAGACGGTGAGAGACTCAGAAAGACTATTCTGGGCCGGCTTTATTTGGTGTGTCTCACAGCCAGCCACTCATTACCTGGCAGCCTATGATGTCACAGCTGATGGACCAGTACAGCCAAGACCCTGCTCTGTGGCCCCAGGAAAGGGAACTAAGTAGAGGGACCAAACCTCCTGTGCTCTGAGTTTGTCTTGTAACTAAATTGTCCTGTATTCAGCAGCACCCTCTGTCTGGTGGCCTTATCCGTTATGGCTGGAGGTTACTATGTTGCAGATACTCACCTGCCTGTCACAGAGCCTGTCCTTTATCACCTTCTCTTGTAAAAGACACTATTTTTTTTTCTCCCTGCTCATCCATGCCTCGTTTTTAGGGCGTGGAAATAGACTTCCAATTCGTCCCCACTTTGAAAATATCAAGTGAAGAGAAACAGTCTCTCTGAATTAAAAACAATCCACTTTGGCCATTAACTTGAAGGTAACTATTTACTCTCTCCTTATCTGTCATCCCTCCAGCCCCCCCCCCCCATCTCCCCTTCCATCCTGTCAGATAGCTGGTTAAATATTAGCAGGCTTGGCGGTCCCTGAAGATGGACGTCCTCCCTCCCAGCCAGCAGCTTGTAAAGTCGGGAGGGAATACTAAAGCTCTCATCTAAAGGATGAAACCCGAGTCTTTTCTCCGGTCACAGTTGGAGACATTGGTGCCTCTGTGTCTCAAATGCTGAGATTACAGGAACGCACCACCATGCCTGGCTCCTCCCTGGGTTTCTCTCTGTATCACCGACTCAAGGCTCTCTGTCCGCCCTACCTTGTTCTTTTGCTTTTTAAGCCACTTAGTAGAATGTTCGCTCTTTCTACACACAACAATTACATTATTTAGTACTAAAAGATAATATACCCATTCCATGTATGAGATAGAAATTATCGGTTTAGCTGGGGCTATATAGTTCGATGGTAGCATGCTGTTTCAGGCCCTGGGTTCATTCACTAGCTCTGAAAAACAAATGTGGCAAGGGGTGTCACTCAGTGGTAAGGGGGTGTCACCTAGTGGTAAATGGTCTCATCCAGTGGTGAGGGGTGTCACCCAGTGGTAAGGGGTGTCACCCAGTGGTAAGGGGTGTCACTCAGTAGTAAGGGGTGTCACCCAGTGGTAAGGGGTGTCACCCAGTGGTAAGGGGTGTCACCCAGTGGTAAGGGGTGTCACCTAGTGGTAAGGGGTGTCACCCAGTGGTAAATGGCCTCACCCAGAGGTAAGGGGTGCCATCCAGTGGTAAGGGGTGTCACCCAGTGGTAAAGTGTGCCATCCAGTGGTAAGGGGTGCCATCCAGTGGTAAGGGGCATCATCTAGTGGTAAGGGGTGTCACCCAGTGGTGAGGGGTGTCACCCAGTGGTAAATGGTCTCACCCAGAGGTAAGGGGTGCCATCCAGTGGTAAGGGGTGCCATCCAGTGGTAAGGGGTGTCACCTAGTGGTAAGGGGTGTCACCCAGTGGTAAATGGTCTCACCCAGAGGTAAGGGGTGCCATCCAGTGGTAAGAGGTGTCGCCCAGTGGTAAAAGGTATTTGACAAGAAGAGAGGTCAGGTCTAGGGTTTGATCCTAAGCACAAAAGAAAACTAAATTTGTTTTTCTTCCCTGCAACACTGAAGGGTAAATGGTCCGAGGCTGGCGTGGCATGTCCATGGGCCTCAGAGTTCTTCTGGCCCACAACTGTGCCCTCTAAGACTTGGTTTCTCTCTCAAGGTAATATGGCTGCTGCACTATAGCCGCCTGCGTATTCCATCCAGGCGGACATTAAGGAGAGGGCGTGCTCCCCTCTTTTTAAGGGTTTGACTTCTGACACAATTCTCACTGGCCAGAACCTAGTTATGTCACCAGAGCTTATTGCAAGGTGGGCTGAGAAGTGTGGCTTTGACATTCTGAAACTTGTGCCCAGCTCACACGTCTGCCACTATGAAATTGTAATTGGTGACTGGCAGTGATGATGGGGATGATGATGATGATGATGGTGATAGCGATGGTGATGATGATGATGATACCAATCGTGATGTGGTGATAACAATGGACCCTGACCACGAAAAATCGAGCGACGCTAACACCCACATTTCACTTCCCAAGCACAGGAAGCTCTTCTGATCCTTTTTATTAAGCCACTGTCCTAGTTTCATTCTGTTCTTGTGACAAATGCCACCATTAAAAGAAACTTTCAGCTTATGCTTTCATGTCACTGAGCGAGGTCCAGGCAAGAACTCAAACAGAAGCCCGAGGCAGGGATCATGGAGGACACTGCTTCCCAGCTCACTCACGGGTTCTTCATGCAGCCCGGGAATGCCTGCCGGGAAATGTGCGCTACAGTGGGCTACGCCCTTCCGCAACAGTTAGCAATCCAGGAAGTTCCCCACAGGCGTGTGCAAAGGCCAGCGCCATTCCTCACCCGAGACTCCACTCTCAGATGACTCCAGCTGTGTCTAGTCCACAGAGCCAGCCAACTAGGACAGACATATTTCCATGCAGCAACCCAGACAGATGCACACTGTCAATATGACTGCTCTATACATAAGGTCACTAAGACCCAGAGGTCAGTGACACGGCCAAAGTCACACAGCTAGAAAAGGCTGGACTCAAACCGCAACTTAGCGTGTTAGTCACACCCCAACCAAGGCAACCTACAGAGAAAGGGGTTGTTTTGATCTAATGGTCTATCATGCTGCAGGCAGTGTGGCAGGAAGCAACAGGTCCGTTGCCTGGAGCAGCAGCTGAAAGCTCCCATCTCAAAGCACAAGGAAGCAGAGACCCAACTTGAAGTGACTTAAGTCTTTCAAAACCTCAAATGCCCAAGACTTGAGGGGATGGTATGTCATTCACATGACCACAGCTAGGTAGTCTGTTCCTTTAAAACGAGATGTATAAAGGTAAATATTGACTGTCCAGTTGGGCGTGTCTGAGCCATTTTATAGATTAGATTAATCAGGGTGGGAAGACCCTCCCTGACTGTGGGCCACACCATGTCATTGACTGAGGTCCTACACTGAATCAAAAGGAGAACGTGAGCTGGGCACCAGTGTTCATCTCTCTACTTGTCTGCAGATTCGCTGGGAGCAGCTGCCTCACACCCTTGTGGCCATGGCTTCCTCGCCATGTTGTCCTGTGTGTCCTGTAATAAATTCGTTCTCCTTAGAGGTGCTTCTTCTCAGGCTGATGGACCATATGACTAGGTGTTCTTCCTGTGAGGTCACCAAGGCCTATGGCCTAGCAGGATTCTATGACTTCTACAAACAATGCTACTCTCTGGGAGGAGGCCAGACATGGTGTCACAACAGGGAACAGGTGGGTACAGGAAAAGGCCTTTCAGACTGATTCTTCAGGGCACACTGACTAAAAGGGACAGTAACAGCCACCTAAAAGTACCCTCATGCCTGAGGTTCCCATACCCAGAGCTCATGACAAGGCAAATTCCCAAGCCAAATCCCAAGAGATTCTGAGTCGGAGAGCCTAGGGAGTCTGTGTTTCCAGAAAGACCCACGGGAGGTCTCTCTGGGGAAGTCTAACCACTCTCTCAGTTAGGGTTTTCTGTTGCTGTGATAAGCACCATGGCCAAAAGCAACGAGGGGAAGAAAGGGTTAAGTTCATTGTATAGCTTACAGTCCATCGTCCAGGGCAGGAACTCAAAGCAGGAACTCAAGGCAGGAACCCAAGGCAGGAACCCAAGGCAGGACCTCATCAGGCTTAGAGGCTAGCATCTTTCTCCACTGAGCAGTCTCACCAGTCCTGGTTTACCTCATTTAATCCACATGGGAATCCTAATGCCTCAGTACAATTCCTACCCCGCACTGGACAGAGAGACTCCCAGTGTCAGGTATGTGCCCCAGCAAGGCTTCGATCTGTGACTGTTGCATGTTATTCTCAGTCCCCAAATTCCTGTAAGTTGCAAGTTTTACTAAGAGCACCAGTATAGCAGTCTAGTGTAGCACATACAATAGACGGCCTAGCACATCAGTGATAGCATCCAGGGCTTGATGACAGGAGGAATGGCCAAGCTGAGCACTTAGCATGTTCTACACGGTTCTTCTCATTTATTCTTCACAGTCCTGCAAGGTGAGGGCTATTGCTCCTCATTGATTTTTTAAAAAGATTTGTTTTATTTTTAAAGATTTATTTATGTATATGAGTGCCCTAGTACACCTGTGTGCCAGAAGAGGGCATCAGATCCCATTATAGATGGTGTGAGCCACCCTGTGGTTACTGGGAATTGAACTCAGGACCTCTGGAAGAACAGCCAGTGCTCTTAACCGCTGAGCCATCTCTCTAGCCTCTGTTTTATTTTGTCAATATATATTTTTATTTATATATTTATGTCTGCATAAGTTTACGTGCAGCTCATATATGCAGGTGCTCACAGAGGGCAGAAGAAGGCACCAGATCTCCTGGAACCAGAGTTGCAGGTGGTTGCGAGCTGATGTAAATGCTGAGAGAACTGAATCCAGGTCCTCTGCGTGAGGTGTAAGCACTCATAATTGGTTAACCATTTCTCGGGGCCCAATTTATTGTGCTTTTAAATATGTGTCTGTATGCATGTATGTGGAAAGGGAGTGGTACACACACATGAGTTCAGAAGCCGCGGAAACCAGGCTAGAGCTTGAGGTCCCCGGAGCTACAGGTGGTTGTGAGCTGCCCGACACAGGCACTCGAACCCTGATCTTCTGCAAGAGTAGCAAATGTTCTAAACTGCTGAGCCATCTCTCCAGCCTGCTGTTCTTCATTGTTACCAGACTGTGGCAGCACTTGCAGCTAGCTTTGAATAAAGGACTCTCAGATGCAGAGACAAAATAAACTTATATATGGACGACAGGAAGCTTGTGTGTGAAGATTCACAGCGGCGACATTTGCAACAAATAAAAACCAGGAGCCGCCACGCGTCCTTGGAGGGGAGAATGGATGAATATCGGTGGTGTATTCGTTCAACTCAGAGCTACCAAGCAGCACTCGGAGCAGTAAACTACAGCAACGGTGCCAAAACACAAGACTCAAGGAAGCCGAGCATGCTCATTTGTGCCTGTAATCCCAGCACCTGGGAAACTGAGACAGGAGGATTGCAATGGATTTGAGGCTAGCCTGGGCTACAGGGTGAGGCCCTGTTTCAAAAGAGAAAGGAGACCAGCAAGTAAGGGTGCATATTACTCTGGAAAACAGTTTGATTCCCAGCATCCACACCAGGCAGTTCAGGAGTGCCCATAACTCCTGCTCCAGGAGAGCAAACGCCCCCTTCTGGACTACAGGGGCATCTGCACTCATATGTGCCAGGCACACACCTCTCCCCAGAAACACATAAATAAAAACAGAAAATTTTATTTATTTATTTTATTTTTTGGTTTTTCGAGACAGGGTTTCTCTGTGTAGCCCTGGCTGTCCTGGAACTCGCTCTGTAGACCAGGCTGGCCTCGAACTCAGAGATCCATCTGCCTCTGCCTCCCAAGTGCTGGGATTAAAGGCGTGTGCCACCACTGCCTGGCAAAACAGAAAATTTTATCATGGCAGTGATAGCACACACCTTTAATCCCAGCACTCAGGAGGCGGAGGCTGGTGGATCTCTGAGTTCCAGGCCAGCCTAGTCAACAGAGAAGTTCCAGGACAGCCAGGGCTACACAGAGAAACCCTGCATCAAAAAAGAAAACACGAAATAATAATGATGATGATAATAATAATAAATTAAAAGGCAAAAAAATGGCAGCTAGGTGGTGATGGAACACGCCTTTAATCCTAGGACTCAAGAGGCAGAGGCAGGTGGATCTCTGTGAGTTTGATCCCAGACTCTTCTGTAAAACAAGTTCCAGGACAGCCAGGGCTACACAGAGAGACCCTGTCTCAAAACAATCACACACACACACACACACACACACACACACACACACACACACACACACACACACAAAGACAAGGAAAAGCAACTAAAGTAAAAAAAAATCATTTTAGGAAACCAAGGGAGCCATGAAAATGGCCATTCCTCCAGGCGATCAAAGAATCAGTATGAGCATACGGTTACAGCAGCTCACCACCAAGCTCTTGGCTTCTCCTTAGGGTTTCTGTGCTCCTACTGCACTGGAATGAATGAATGAATGAATGAATGAATGAATGAATGAATGAATGCCATTTATCTGTGAATGATAAATGCGCCAGGATTCAATTTAGTTCAACCATAGTCAAGTCTGATTTGATATACCCCGAGTTCCATCTTAAAGAAAACCGAGCTGAGAAATTAATAAATGAACCCTTTGGATGGAAGGATTGAGTTACCCTCCCCCGGTCTTCATTCAACTCTACACCTCGGGGCTGGGGACAGACAGGGTGGAGGACTTGGGAGTACCTTCTGTCTCTTTTTGGAAAACGCCTGAAATTGAATCCACGGACCCTGTAAGCAGGTGGCAGGCTGGGTAGGAGAGGCTGCTGGGAAAGGATCGTGGCCAAGTGAGGTGTGACTTCAACAAAGAAAGAGCTTCAAAAAAAAAAAACCATGATGCCTCCCTTGAAGAGAAGCTCTTGCCGGTGCCCTGACAGCTGACGGCAACCATGGGGCGGGTGAGGGGTCAGCCGTATTATTATCAACAGTCAAGGCTGATGCTTAAAGAGCAAATTCCTCCCCAATAGGCGATATGCACCTTTGAAACCCCGGAAAGTGAGCGATCACAGACAACTTCCTGCACTAAACACATCTTTACCTTAAAATTTTTTATTACATTTTACTTAATTTGGGCAGGGGACGAGATCCTGTCACAATGATCATGTGGAAGTCAGAGAACCACTTCTGGGAGTTTTACCTGTTAAGCACTTTTGCCTGCTAAGATGTATTTCTGACCCTGATTTATTTTTAATTAATACATTTATAGGGAAATAATGTGATATAAGGATATTTGCCATACGCATTGTGGAATTATGAACTCTGCTACTTGGAATTCTTTGTGCCAAGAACTTTTAAAGATGTATTCTATTTTTAATTATGTGTATATGTGGGGGGGGGGGCAAATGCATATACACACAGGTGCCAGAAGATGCCAAAGGCATCAGATCCTACCCCCTTACCTCCCAGAACTGGAGTTACAGTGTTGATGAGCTGGGAATGGAGCCCAAGTACTTTTCAAGAACTGTATGTGCTATTAACCGCTGAGCCACATAGCCAGCCCTAAACTTTTTCAAATAGAACGTGGCTGTGACTAGAAGTCACCATACCGTGGAACGGTTTGCCAAAATGTACTCAGTAAAGAGAACTTGAGTCCTTGGACCAGGCTCTTCCACCACACAGTGAAGGAATGGAACAGGAGGATGGGTCTAAAGGCTTGCAAGTAAGCTTTGACTTTATCTGTTGTCCGGTTGCGCTCTGAATATCAACGGACAAATACCCTTCTCTCAGGGTCTGTGAGTTTGTCCATTCTCAATATTAAAGTCCCCTGGAGAGCCCGCCGAAGACAAACGACCAGTAGGTGGCAGCAGTGAGTCACGGAGCGCTTCGCACTCTGTAGCGGAACCTCTTGAAGAGGGGGGAGAGCTGAGGTGCCAATGACTGCGGAGGGACCAGAGGCTCCTGGAGTCCCAGCCAGGGGGCTGTCTTCATAGTCGGGATGTTGAAGTATGTGACACACGATGGAGTCATTAGACGCTTCCTGTACCACTCTGGAGAGGTGAGTCCTGAGACCCTGACCAAGCAGCAGGGAAGGATGGGATTACGAGCCAGTAAAAGTCTCCGTGCTGAGAAGTTTTTAACTAAGGATCTAAGAAGCTCTAAATAAAATTTCATAGTCTGAACTGGGTGTGATCTGTGATTCTTTATGAAGAAAGCCCTGTCAGGACGGTGGGAACGCAGTTCTGCCTGGGCCAGCATGGCTGAGGGGCTGCCTACACAATGTGCCCTCTGCGTGAACTTGGTAGTGCTCACTGTCCTCGGGTCTCACTACGCAGCTCCGAGCTGGGAAAGGTATTGTCACCAGCAGGTTACTGGGTGAGATTAAGTTAGATCAATTAAACAGGCAAAAAGAGCCTGGCACGTGATTGCCACAGTACATGGTTCATTCATTATTCAGCCCTTATTCTCTGGAAAGCATGTGCCAAGGGAGGAGACAAAGGATAATAACCATGTGGCAGCCCATGTCCTGGAAAGTTACCTAAGTGGCCTCTTCTCTTTCTGTCTCTGTCTCTGTCTCTGTCTCTCTCTCCCCCTCCCTCCCTCCTTCTCTCTCTCTCTTTCTTTCTGTTTCCACTCTCCCTCTCTGCCCTTATCTCTGCGTCTCTGTCTTTCCCCTCCCCCCTCTCCCTTCCTCCATCCCCTCCCCCTCCAGGGCCCCTCACTATATAGCCCAGGTCGACCTCAAACTCACGACCGTCTGACCCTAATGTCCTAAGTGCTAGGATTACAGATAAGTGCCACTTGGGGCCTTTCTCAGGGAGGAAGAGAGATGCAAGGTGACCATGCCCTGGGAGAGCCTTCTCTGAGTCTCACCTCCCTCCTTGCTCTAGGCTTCTGGCACACTAAGTCCATATTGTCCCCAATCACAATGCCCAGATGGAGCACACACAATGGAGCCGACACCATGCCAATGCTTCTAAGCATCCTTCATTTAATTTCCACAACAACCTCATAAAAGAGCCACGTAGAGATAAGCCGGGCAAAAGAGCAAACCAAGCCGTGTATGCAGGAAACAGCAGGTCGAGATGGGTGCAACGCTGTAGCCGCTTACACTATCTTGTCTCCTTCACGGATGGCCCTTGTCACATGGGCTGAGTAATTGTACCTGTCAGTCACACGGAGCACACTGCCAGTTTGTCAGGGGCAGGAACTGTGGCTCTTTTGTCTGTGTAGTCTGAGCATTGGCAGAAGCCTGGTCAGGGGTGAATGGATGAATGGAGAATGAGCCTCTCACAGCTCCCAGGAAGGAGCCATCTCCACTGTTTTCCCTGGGTCAACACAACCCATGGCCTCCATTCCCACCCAGGGAGGACAGGCTGGGGTGGAGGAGGCTGCCCTACAGTGCCGCCCTCAACTATTGTAGAACTTAGCCGTGGGTCTGTACAAGTCCTTCCAGAAGGAAGAGACACTGCCGGAAAGCCATCCCACCTCCGAGCCTCACGGCTTTCTGCAGCAGTAAAGCCTCGGGGGGGGGGGGGTTATTGTGGAGTTTTCGATAAGCCTTGACTTTTGGACTTAGCAGGGTGCCCGCCTTGTTCATCAGCGTGGCTTAGGCACAATTCCGTAATGACTCAGAATGCGCCCGCCACTTAATCTCCACATCAGACCCAATTTAAAAGTCCAAGAATAGTATTCTGGTCATGGATAGATTCAAATAATGTCTCTCTGGGTGTGTTTGTGTGTGTCCATGTGTGTGTATCTCTGAGTGTGTATGTATGCTCTCTGTGTATGTGTGTGTGCACATATGTGCATGTGTCTCTCTGTGTCTGTGTGTGTGTGCGTGTGTTCGCGCGCATGTCTGTGTGTATGTGTGTATGTGTATGTATGGTCTCTGTGTATGTGTGTGTGTGCACATACATGTGTATGTGTGTCTCTGTGTGTGTGTCTGGTCTGTATGTGTGTGTGTGCATATATGTGTCTGTGTGTATGTGTCTGTGTGTGCGGGTTCATGTGTGTGTGTTTGTGTGTATGGTCTCTGTGTATGTGTGTGTGCACATACATGTGCATGAGTGGCCGTGTATGTGTGTCTGGTCTGTGTGTGTGTCTGTGTGCATGTGTACATGTTCGTGTGTCTGTGTGTTTATTGTGTATCACGTATGCACATTTGTGTGCATGTGTGCCTGTGAAGGCTAGAGTAGAACTTGGCCGAGGAAGTAGAGCTCCATGGCTCTGATTCTGGCCATCATGCCTGGTTCCAAGCCCCTCCCTTACTCTCTGCCCCCTGTCTATCACAAGGCGGGTCCACGCGCTCCCAATGCCCCAATGTTCTGCCACCAATCTCCAGGATTGATGGAGCCAAGGACCAAAGAGCTCTGAAACAGTGAGCTGAGACAGACTTCCCCTGCTTCCATTGCTTGTGATGGACACTTTGTCACAGCAACGCACCAGCGACTGACACAGACAAGAAAGGAGCCGTCCAGGAGGCACAGAACCTGACACTGAAGAACCTCAGAAAATGGCAGCAACCACCAAGAGGCAGTAAATGACTTTCACTTGAGAGTTTCTGAGACAGAAGTCTCTCTAGGTTCCTTTTCTGTTAAGAAGCAACTCCAGGAAGAAAGGGCTTGTTGGGTTCATAGTTTAAGGAGATACGGTCAACCATGGAGGGAAAGGCATGGTGCTACCCGGTTGAGCGTGCAGCTAGAGCTCTCCATATTCAAGGCAGATCAGGAAGCAGAGAGCAGGCAGGAAGCAAAGTTGGGCCATAAACCCATAAGGTGCACTCCCAGTGATTAACTTCATCTAGAAACGTCCACCTCTTAAAAATTCCAGAACCTTCCAAAATGGCACCACTAGGAACCAAATATTGAAACATGGGCCAAAGGGGGTATATTTTATCTTCAAATTGAAGAGATATTTTCAGTTTGTTGGGGTCTACTGTTTACCCATTAGAATATGAATAAAAAGGCATGGAATTCAATAAATTAATATGAGCTTTGAGAGCCCTAAGGATCAAAACTTTAAAAGCCTTCCCTACAGTAAATAATGTGGTAGACTTTTGGAGTATCTGCCTTTTCCAGCTCAGATGCCTACTTCTACCCGCGGGAGTGTTTACTGCTAAAAAACAAACAAACAAACAAACAAACCACTAACTCTATCACTTAAAAAAACGTGAAGGGCTGAAGAGACAGCAGCAGTTAAGAGCACTTGTTTCTCTTGCAGAGGAACAAGTTCTGTGGGTTTAGTCTCCAGCACCCACATGGTACTCATCCATAACTCCAGTCCTAGGGCATCCAACTCCTGCTTCTGAGAGCACAAGACACACAAGTGCTGCACACATGCGGGCAAAATATTCCTAAATATAAAATAAATAAATTGGAAAATTTTAAGAATAAACTTGGAATCCTGGAACAGCATGAGGATACTGGGTAATAGTTAAATATACTCAAAATGTTGGGCATGAATGACAATGTGACAATTCCGGTGCTATCTGTGCATCATGACATATCTGCACCATGACATATTGGCACCATGACATATTAATGTGATGGCATATCAGCATCATGTCATATCAGCATCATGACATATCAGTACCAAGTCATATTAGTGTCATGACATATCAATGTCATGACACATTGGCACCATGACATATCAGTGCCATGACATATCAGCATCATGACATATCAGTGCCAAGGTATGTTGATGTCATGACACATCAGAATGTCATATCAGCATCATGACATATCAGTGCCAAGTCACATTGGTGTCATGACATATCGGCACCATGACATATCGATGTCTTATCAGCATCATGACATATCAGTGCTACAACATATCAGTGTCATGACATGAGAAAGGCCCCACTAACAGTGACAGACACAAGGTATGAGGCATAAAAATCTGTAACATGTTTGCAACTCTTCTGCAAGTATAAAATAATTTAAAAACCAACGGTTTTCCATAACCATGCCTGTTGATAGAGCATGAGGAAGAAATAGGGAGGAGGAAAGAGATGAAAGGCAGGATGGGGGTTGATGCTTCACCTTACACCCTGGAGACTCAAGAAATAGGATCTATTATTAACAAAGCAACACATGGGGGACAGTAAAATGGCGCAGGGGGCAGAGGTGCTTGCGGCCAAGCCTGCCAACCTGAGTTCAATCCCTGGGACCTACATGGTGGAAAGAGAGAACCAGCTCCCAAAAAGTTGTTCTCTGGCCTCTACATGTGCACCAGAGTGACCACACATAGATGCAGAAAACACAGACACACGCCTATACGGTTTGCCAAGGTTCTCAGTCACACATACACACACATGCACATACACAAGTACACACACACACACAAGCAAACACACGTGTACGCACACTCACACGAACACACACATGCATACACATGCAAGCGCACACATGCACATACACATGTGAATGCACACATGTGCACACACACAAGCACACACATGCCCACACGTATACACACATACACATACATACATGCACACACATGCACTCTCATGTGCACACACATATACCCACATGCACACACCCCTCAAGAGGACCAAGATCAGAGAATTCAGCATTCACTTCAAAGTCGAGTACTGAAGGACTCACTTGGAAATGAACACGAGTTCATCTCAACTTGACACAAGCCCATGTGATGGCAGAGCTTGGTTGTCAACTTGTCTGCATCTGGAATCAACTAAAATGCAAGTTTTGGGGGGACATACATTTCATTAACAGCTTGTCTGAAGCAGGAAGATCTATCTCAAATGTGACCTATCTGGCAGCAGCCCAGATAAAAGGGCACAGAGAAGGAAGCCTTGCTTTTTGCCTGCCTGCCCTCACTCTTGCTGGCAAATGCATCTATCCTATTGATGCAGCACTCCTTTGCTGATATTAGAACCAATGTCTTCAGGATTCAAATGCAGACTGAAGACCAGCAGCTCTCCAGAAATCCTCCAGGCCTTCTGCACTAGACTGGGGCTGCTGAGACTCTTGGACTGAGCAACCAATAGAATTTCGGCCTCTTTGATGGGACAGCCATTGTTGGGGTACCCGGACCAGAGCCTGTGGACCAACCTAATCAATCTCCTTTTCATGGATATTCATTCTATCAGTTCTGTTCTTTTAGAGAACTTTGATACACCCAGTCACACCTGGGAAGAGGGAGTCTCGACAGAGGAACTGCCTCCATCAGACTGGCTTCTAGGGCACGTCTGATTGATGTAGGGAGGCCCAGCCCACTGTGGGCCACATCACCCCAGGCAGGTGTCCCTGAGCTATATAAGAAAGGTGGCCGAACAATCAGGTGGTGGTGCACACCTTTAATCCTAGTACTTGGGAGGCAGAGGCAGGAAGCTCTATCTCTGTGTGTTTGAGGCCAGCCTGGTCTACAGAGCAAGTTCCAGGAAAGACAGAGCGACACAAAGAAACCCTGTCTCAAAAAGAAACCAAAGGAAGAAACAAAGAAACAAACAAACAAACAAAGAGGGAGGGATGGAGGGAAGGAAGGAAGGAAGGGAGGGAGGGAGGGAGGGAGGGAGGGAGGGAGGGAGCGAGGGAGGGAGGGAGGCGGGCAGTCAGGCAATTGAACCAACAAGGAGAAGCAAACTAACAAACACTGTTCTGTGGTCTCTGCTTGGGTTCCAGTCTCCAGGTACCTGCCTTGATTTCCCCATAATGGAAGTGCAAGATGAAATAGTCTTTCCTCCCCAAGCTGGAACATTCCAGAGCAAGGAGGAAAAGGGTAAAGAGAGTAGATGTGGAATATGATATAAAGTGAACAAAAATAGCCAAGCCCCGCGCATAATCCCAGCACTCAAAAGGCTGAGGCAGGAGGATAACGAATTGGAGGTCGACCTGGGCTGCATAAAGAATCCTTGTCTAAAAAGAAAATAAAAGGGGGGAGGGGGAGAGAAAGACGCAAATCAAACAACAAATAAAAGAAACAAAACCAGCAAGATCAGTGGATGGGAAACAGGACTTGCTGCTGGAGTGGTCTCCACTCTCAAAAGGAGAGCAGCCCAAAGAGAATGATCTAAAGAACGACGTTAAATCCTTGAAAATTAGCAATTTATCTTTAAAAGTTTTCAAAAAGACCCGGAAGCAGAAATTGAAGACTACAGGTAGTTGGGTCCCCCCCCCACCCAAGAAAGATAACACTTCAGTTCTAAACTTGGGTTTTTGCGCCAACAGGTAAAAAGCCAGAAATCATCCTTCCCAGATGAACACCAAGAAAAAGCTGGGCAAATTGAAAATCAATAACATTTCTTGGCCCATCTAGGAGCTGGGTCTGCAGGGCAAACTGCTACCCTGAAATCTGCAGAGACAGTGAACTTCAAAAGCCACAGCTGAGGTCTGTCCCCATGGAGTAGAAGCCACAACCTGGTGGAGAAGCTTACCTGCTGGTGTAAAGGAAGGTCCAGAGACAGGATGCGGCCCCCATGAGTCAGCTCTGCACACTTCCTGACGGCACTGGGGCATGCTCCCTCCATCACTAAACTAGCCTAAAACTGGGTGGAGCTGGAAAGGTTTCCAGTCACGGGCTCATTCTCTGTTGAGTAGAGCGACTTAGGGAAGCCCAGCGTCAAGAGGGAGAAGAAAAATGCTGGAAAGGTTTTAATGTTTCTGGAAGTATTTAAGATAACTTGATATTTAAGATAACAAGAGCATTCAGGGCTCTTGTGAAAAAAGAAAGCAGCGCGCACAGCGTGTGGGTGATATGGACAGCAAGAATGTTTAAGTATGGCAGAGGGCTCAGGAGATGGCTCAGTGGTTAAGAGCGCTACTTCTCTTGCAAAGGACCTGGCTCAGTTCCCAGCACCCACATAATGGCTCATAACCACCTGTAAACCCAATTCCAGGGGATCTGAAACCTTCTTCTGGCCTTCACGGGCTTCTGCAGGCATGTAATCTGCATAAGCTTATGCAGGCACACACATATACACATAAATCTTTTAGGTCAATATTTGCTAAAAGTATAACAGCAATGACCTGACTGGGCTTGGCAGATGACTAGACATGCCTAAAGAAAGAAATGCCGCCGGGCAGTGGTGGCGCATGCCTTTAATCCCAGCACTTGAGAGGCAGAGGCAGGTGGATTTCTGAGTTCGAGACCAGCCTGGTCTACAGAGTGAGTTCCAGGACAGCCAGTGCTACACAGAGAAACCCTGTCTCGGAAAACCAAAAAAAAAAAAAAAAAAGGAAAGAAAGAAAGAAATGCCCAGTTACCTAATGGATGAGACATTGCCCTCTCCCAAATGAAAACACAAAGAGGAAGAAAAGTAATAGAAAACCCAAGAACTGTGCCATAATTTCAAACATACGTGTAACTAGAGTGTTAAGAAAGTAAATATTTTTTAAAAAGCAGAAGAAATCTGTGGAGTCCTAGTTAACTGAGAATTTTCCAAAAGTAGTTACTTAAACATCAAACAGAATATGTTTTAAATATTAATTTTTAACTATAAAAGATTTACTTTTATTTTTTAAATTATGTATATACCATGCACATGAGTGCAGTACCCATGTTAGCCAGAAGAGAGCGTCAGCTCCCGTGGAGCTGGAGTCACGGGTGATTATGAACTGCCCACATGGGTGCTGGGAATCAAACCACAGCCCCCTGAAAGAGCAGTTTGCACTCTTAATCACTGAGCCATCTCTCCATGCTCCCAGAATCCTATTTTAAACCCTACATCAAGTCAAATCATTTCCAAAGGGCACCAAGGACGTAAAGATCTTGAAAGATGGAGGGGGGGAACAGCCTTCACACAGGGATTAAAACAAACGATTTCAGCAAGCATTTCATTAGAAAGTATGCAAGCTGCACAGAGTCACACCAGAAAGTATGCACGTAGAAGCAAGTATTGCCATTTTTTCAAGTGCTTATGGGGGTGCTTGTCAACTTAGAATCTATTCAGATTTTCTCAGGCAAACAGCCGAAAGACTTATCAGATGGAATGAAACTCTTATCAGTTTCAAACTCCTCTGGTGTTTAGAGACAGTCACCAGAGCTCTGTCTCCTCACCCAGAGAGTATACGCCCTGCATTTACTGAGCTCTGAGTATATTTCAGGCAATGTTCCAGGCATGAGAATTAACTCACTAAATCTTCAGAACCGGGGCTGGGAAGATGGCTCAGCAGTTAAGAGTGCCTGCAGCTTTTGCAGAGGACTGCAGTGCGATTCCCACATATCCAGCATCTCACAGCTGCCTGTAACTCTGAGGGATCCTATACCCTCCTCTGACTTCTGGGGGCACCTTGCCATGTGTGCAGATACACACAGATACACATAAAAATAAAATAAATATTTGGGAGGGGGTGACTTTGTTTTTGTTTTTGAGACATAGTCTGACCGTGTGGCCCTGGCTGGCCTGGAACTCACTATGTGGACCACGCTGGCCTTGAACTCAGAGCTCTGCCGACCTCTACCTCTGCATTCTGAGCACTGGGATGAAGGCATGTGCCACCACATCTAGCAAAATAAGAATTAAAACATTCACAACACCACAGGTATTACAATCATCTCTATTTATTTATTTATTTATTTATTTATTTATTTATTTATTTATTTATTTATTTTACAGTTCTGGGATCAGAACTCTGAGCTTTGCACACATTAAGCAAGCACCCTACCACTGAGCTAGAGCCCCAGCAAGCCCCCGTCTCCCCAAATCCCTTAGGAAAGATTAAGTGTCTGACCCAATGTTATGACTTTCAAAGTTGAGATCAGAATTCAAGATCCTGTGCCCTTACCAGCCTGCCTCTCCTGAGCCAACCGTTCTTAACTTTGGGGTCATATAGGGTCTGTGTGCTCTCCCTCAGCTGAGCAGAAGTTTGCCTCTTTCAAAAACCGCAGCCCCACTTTCTATGAGCCTCCACCAGCCTCACTTAGACTAGTTATTTATCTCCTGGAGGGAACTGTCTAGAGACCAAAGGGAAAGCAGCGCCAGCGCCGCAGGCGAGGAGAGTTGAGTTGAGCTGTGAGGGAGACGCTGGGTCACTGAAGATGGGGAACCCGGAGCTCCAGGACCGCAGCGCGACGCAGCTGAACCTCCGGGACACGACGCGCACGTACATCCCTCTGCTAGCCTCAAAAGCTTGTGTGGCTCCCAGCATCTTGGAGTCACAAGACAGGTGATCCCGGCTACGAGTATCTCAGAACTCTGGTCCCGGGTGCACAACGGCGATTTCCTTGCTGAGCTCTGGGATCTTGCGGGGTGAGGGGGCCGGGGAGAACCTGTCGGCACCGCCCCGGGCCACCTTAGGAGCTGTCCAGTGCTGACCACGGATGTCTCCGGGCCCCTGGGGTGCTCGGACCAGAGCCTGCCGCTCCCCGCAGAGCCTGAGCTGAGCTGTGGGAGCGCTGACGCAGAGCGTTGGGAGAGCTGGGAGCAGTTGACTCTGAGCTGGACATGGATCTGCAGAGACCGGACTCCTACCAGGGCGGAGCTGGCCCTCATTTCAGCGAGCATGTCCTACACAAGGTAAAACTCTCCTCCGGGCGCCCACCTCAACGCCGGAAGTTCTCTCTGTTCCCCTGACTTTTGCTTTGGAACTAGCTGGTGTCTGTGATCCTGGGCAAAATCCTCTGTGTGATCCTGTTTGATGCTCAAAAGAAAAATACATGCGCGCTGGGGGAGGGGATGCCTCTAGAGGCCCTGATTATTGGAGGCTGCATTCATTCATTCAGTTAACCCTCTCCTCCCCACACACGCATATCTTTTTCTCTTCCTTTCCCCTACCATTTGAAATCCTGTGCACAAGTGTCTGAGCTCTTCCTAAGCCTTGTGGGAGGCTGCATTTCTCCTCCCAGTTGTGTCTGTAATCTCCAACTCCATATAATCCAGGAGCAGTGGCCCACCTGGCTGAAACAGTCACAGATAGCAGTGATCTGTAGCTGGGTGTGGAGGTGCACGCCTGTAATTCTAGTACTTGCTGGAGGCAGATGATGCAGGAGAATCATGAGTTCAAGGCCAACTTGGGCTACCTAGGGAGTTCCAGGTCAGTCTTGGACAGGAGACAAGAGCTCCTGTGTGTCTGTGTGTCTGTGTGTGTGTGTGTGTGTGTGTGTGTGAGAGAGAGAGAGAGAGAGAGAGAGAGAGAGAGAGAGAGAGAGAGAGAGAGAGAGAAAAGGGAAGAGAGAGAGAGAGAGAGAGAGAGAGAGAGAGAGAGAGAGAGAGAGAGAGAGAGATTAGTGTCCATATTGCAGACAGATGGCTGTATTCAAAGTAGATGCCCCCCCACCAAAAGATCTACAGATGCAAGCCTTGAAATAACCTGATTTGTCCTTCTCTGTCTTAAAGTCCAGGGAAGCAAAGTGACTAAAAGCCAGGGACTGTGAGTTCAAAAGGAGTCCCCTGTTCACTGCACCCCTACAAAACCTCTCAGCAGAGTGTGGTCCTAGGGCCAGCCAAGCGAGTGTTACCTAGGAGCCTGTTAGGAAGCAACATCTCAGACCTGCTGGATGATTCTGCTTTGTAATAAGTTCCCAGGCGGGTAAGCATGGGCATCTAAGTTTCAGATGCATGCCCTGTGCCCTGCTGGCTATTTCTGATCTGAATGACAGATAATTTACCAGTGGGGGGAGCAGGTACACAAGCTTGAGAAGCTTGAGTGTCCTTTCCTCTAACTCTCTGAATATTCAGAGCCCAGAGAAGGAGAAGTCTGGGGGTTTTAGAACCATCCGTTTGGTATAGACAAGAATAAGGTCTGCATTCCTGGAGGCTGTGAATGTAGCCCACTGTAAAGCATATGGAAACAAGGGACCATAACGACAGGTCAATGACAAACCAGCTAAATATAATAAATATAATAGCTAAATATAATAGATATATGGGTCTAATATTTTAAAAACTTGTTTATTTTTATTTTATGTGTATGGGTGTTCTGTCTACATACAAGTCCACATAGCGTTTGCACGAAGTGCTGGCAGAGGGCATCAGATCCCACAGAACTGGAGTTACAGACTGTTGCGAACCACCATGTGGGTGCTGGAAATAGGACCCGGATCCTCCGAAGAGTGCTTCACCACTGAGCCGTCTCTCCAGCCCCAGGGTTTCTCTAGTTTTAAAGCATGATAGAAAGATAAAAATATTCACTTTTGAAAGCCTTATGACTGGGAAGTCAGGGTTTTCAAATTATTGATCAGATGTGGTTTTTCCTGCTTCTCTCACCTACAAAAGAGAACCTTTGCTTCCTTGGGGCTCATTGATCACCAGAAAAAGAGCGAGCTTGTTCTAACAGGTCTTAATCTGCCTGAAAACAAGTGTCCACTTACTGTAGTGAACACCTAATCTTTTCAGTGCGGTTGTAAGCATCTGGACAAAAGCTCAGCTTGAATCCTCCATGATATTCAATGTAGTGATGTACGTGTGTGTGTGTGTGTGTGTGTGTGTGTGTGTGTGTGTGTGTGTGTGTGTAAGGAAATTGCTTGCTGTACAGTGCTGACAACCTTCCTTAGAATAATTTTACCATTTCACATGACTGTTATTATTATTATTATTATTATTATTATTATTATTATTATTATCATCCACCTACAAAATCCTTTGTAAAGGGGTCGGGGCATCAACCCAGTGGGACTGTTTTTAATGTTGCATTATACTATAGTCCAAGAAATTCCTGTTTGACGGATATGTGTATGGTGTTCACCTGAGCAGACGCGTATGAGACCATCGAGTCCAGTGCCTTCTTCTAGGGCCTTCTGTTCATGAGGTGAAGCCACCGTGAAGCTGTGACTAGAGGAAGGGACTGAAGGGGGAGCTTCAGCTACGTCAGACACCAAAGCCAGGCAATGCCAGCCAAATATGAGCTGGAAAGTTCTCGTAGGCGGAGACAACATTTATTAAACAGCTCTCTTTGATGAGTGACGTACAAGTCAGTCAGAAGCATGTGAGGTGAATTCCCCTTGAGAGGCTGGATTTAAAATAAGTGGGAAAGTGCTGGCTCGGCACAGATTCAGACCATCTTAAAAGCATTATTATTATTATTATTATTATTATTATTATTATTATTAATTAATCTCCCATCGACTCAGGAACACATCAGTTGGATAAACTGGCTGTCAAGCCATGATTGGAAGTCTGTGTTTCTGGTCAAGCTAAGGTTTGAACGTTGCAGGCTCAATGGGCTGTCCTCAGCCTACAAGGGATGGCAACTGTTTGCCTAAGCTCCTAGAATACAGCTTCTAACACGCGGCTACATCTGTCGATAGGTCTGTAACATTTGGTCTCGTAAAACAGGGTCACGCCCCCAGCCCCTCCTCAGGTAGAGGCGTGGTCACTCGCCCAAACCCTGCCAAAGGTAGAGGCATGACCACGCAGCCCCAAGCCCTCCCCAGGTTAATGAGACACCTGGACACTTAGCCACGCCCCTTCCCGGTTACTATATCTGCCTCGCCTCTCCCAGAGGGGTGGGGGTACAATTCCATCCAGGCCACTCCACACGATGAAAATAAACGTCCTTCGAGGCCAGCCTGGTCTACAGAGTGAGTTCCAGGACAGCCAGGACTACACAGAGAAACCCTGTCTTGAAAAACCAAAATAAGAAAAAAAGAAAATAAACGTCTTAGAATTATGGACTGTCTAGTCATCTGGACCTGCCATGGGAAGTGAGGGATCATCCGGCCCTCAATTAAGGAGCCACGTCTAATCTTTCACTGAGGGCTTCCCAGTGCTCCAAGATGGTACCCATTCACCCAAGCCTAAGCAGCTAGCCCGGCACCCCAAGCTGCTGAAACCCTACGGGAACCCCAACTACACTCCAGCTAGTCTGTCTGCGGCACCCTGTGGCGACTGCGGTGCCCCGAGCTAGAGAACCCACGGAGACGGCTGCTGCGCATTCTCCAAGAATGGCCCTCTCCCCCACCCACAGGCAGGGCCCTCAAAGGCTTCCCACAGCCCCCACCTGCCCAGCGGACTGTGTGGGAAGACACGGCCACTTCCCAAGAGTCTCCTGTCCCACCCAGAGCCGCAGCGCCTGGGACAGACACATGAGGCTTCATCCCACTGAGCCAGGCTTGTTCCAACAGTCAGTGAACCCCTGGGATCCTCTTGTCTCCACCTCCTAGTGCTGAGATTGACATTACAGCCGTGGGCCTCCATGCCTGGCTCTTTATATGCGTGCTCAGGATCAAAACTTGGGTCTTCACATTTGTGTGGCAAGCACTTTACCCACTGAGCCATCTCTCTAAGCTTATTTTAGTTTTATTTTTGAGACAAGGTCTACTACTCAGCCCTAGCTGGTCTGGAGCTCATTATAGAGACAAGGCTGGCCTTCACAGAGCTCAGCTTGTCTTTGCCTTCGGGATGTGGAAATTAAGGGTGTCATCATGCTAGGTCCTGTTTAGTTTTTTTACGACAGGGTCTCAGGTAGCCCAGGCTAGCCCTAACCTCATTATGTATCAGAGTCTGACCTTGTATAATTTTTGTATGTATGTACACAGTGTGCATGCCTGGTGCAGATGAAGATCATAAAACAACATAGGATCCCCTGGAAACAGGGTCACAGGTGGTTGTAAACCACCATGTGGGTGCTGGGAATCAAACCTGGGTCCTCTAGAAGAGCAGCCAGCTCTTCTCCGCTGTGCCATCTCTCTGACCGCCTAGTCAGAATTTTTTTAAAAATTTACAGAAAAATAGAAAAGATGCTAAATCTCAAGTGGGCTCCTTGATGGATTACTAAGAAGACAACACACTGGGCACCAGCTCCCAGATGGACCTGGCCAGCTCTCCAGAAAGTCCCTGCCCATTCCCTTTCCAGAGATCTCCCTCTTCATCTCCAGAAAGTTCTCCCGCACCGCCCTCCTTCTTCTCCTCCCAGAGATCAGCCTGCAGAGACAGATGGACCCTCCAGAGTTTTATAAGACTGATGTAGGCTTGTCTAGAAGCTTATCAGACAAGAAACGGTGTGGCATGCTGGGAAGAGACCCTGGCTGGAGCTCCTTCTGCCCCTCATTTGACTTTTAGCAACATTAGTAAGTCTTACTTTCTTTTCTTACATTTTATAATTTTTAGTTAGAACACAAGCGAGTGGGTTTTGTTGTAACTTCTTTGTATGTGTGGATCACCATTCTCTATCCTGATCTTTACCACCCACCCACACAGGCTTGTTTTTCTAAGCTACGGGATATCTGGCTTACTGAGGCATTTTGGTTTTGTTTTGTTTTTATGTGTATGAGTACACGGTCGCTCTCTTCAGACACACCTCAAGAGAGCATCGGATCCCATTACAGATGATTGCGAGCCGCCATGTGGTTGCTGGGACTTGAACTCAGGACCTCTGGCAGAGCAGTCAGTGTTCTTAACCACTGAGCCATCTCTCCAGCCCCCTGATTTACTGTGTTTTGAGTATGAAGGTCAGATACCATAATGCTAAGTGTGGGTGTAATCTTGAGACTATCGAACAGATCCAATAAATGGCAGTCGCTGTTAAAGCCCACACCTTGGGTTTCAAAGTAACTTCGGTATTTATGACATTCAGTTCTCACCTAAGATGATGCTTTGTGATGCAGCGGTTTCATACCCTGAAACTCAGACAGACAGACAGACAGACAGACAGACAGACACACACACACACACACACACACACACACACACTCCCATGGGAACAGCTCACATGAGCCACCCATGGAGGAATTATGACTTCAGTGCCAACATCCAGACATCCAGTCCTAGCTTCCCAGTGGAAATGTCACTTTTCTCAGGGAGGTAGGCATGAACCCCATGAAGGTAAAGGTTCATTCTGGGATTGAGGTTTTCACCTGAGCTTCAGTCAGTCCTGACAGTGAGAGCCTGGACCAGAGGGGCACAAGTCACTCTTAAGAGACACACAGAATGTGGGCCTGGTGCTGGGAACTTCAGGAGACACTCAGTTCATCAGTCAAACGCTTAGAGTTTTTAAATAGAGTTTCTATTGTTCTCACAAATCTGAATATTTGATGCAACTAAATAATTTAAAACATATGGATAACAATGCTGCACTTCTCTCAGAGGACTCTCGGTCCTGTCTGGAGACCAGGTCACTGCCTAGAGCCATGCAGGGCAATGATGGCAGGAAGGGACTCAGAAGCAGCTCCTGACCTGGAGCCTTGCAGTTCCAGGCCTGACCTCAAGTTCTAGGCACAGAAAGGGTGGAGCTTTGGGCCCAGACAAGGCAGACAGAACACAGGGACTTCAGCTCCTGGTACTCAAGCTAAGCTTGTCCAAGAGGATCAAGCAATGAATTACTAAGCTGAAGTGTGCCCCCTTCTTGCATCTCAGAAAAACAAGGAGGGCAGAAAGACGTGGTTGATTATTCCTTTGACCCAGACTTAGTCTTTGTTGAATAATATTAGCAGAGATAGAAGGGCAGAGGGTCTGAGTCAGCTTTGGTACCTCCTCAAGTGGATGGTATGGGGGGGGGGGGACTCTCGGCCACACCCTGTCCTCTCTGGCACGTCTGTCTGTCGTTGCTCTTGCTTTGTGATGATTACATCCCATAGTAACCCACATATCAATCTATTCCTTCATTGAACTTATATTAAGCATTCCAAAGTGTAAGGCTCTACACTTGGGCACTACAGAATACATGTGGTGCAAGCATGAGGGCCTGAGTTTGATCCCAGTATCTGTATGCAACCCAGACATAGCCGTGTGTGCCTGCAGTCTCAGCGCTGGGGGATCCTTGGGATTTACTGGCCGCAGCAGCTAGCCCGATCAGTGAGCTCCAGGTTCAACAACAAAGCAGGTTGAAGGAAGACTCTCAACATTAGACCCTGGCAAGTACACAAGCACACACTCATCACTGCTCACACACACACATACAGTCATCATTAACACACACATACACACTCATCACTAACACACACACACACACACACACACACACAATTTGCTTTAAGATTATATATATTGTCTCAAATGCATTAATAAAGGCTCAGGAGCTGGAGTGTGATAGCCCAAGAAGAAATGACCACTTCTGACACGATTGTGAAATGTCCCCTTTCACTTAGCCTCTGGTTAAAGTTAACATCCAAAGCGGGGCGTCATGGTTACACATCTCTAAACCTAGCACTTGGAAGGCTGGGACAGAGGAATCTTTAATCCAAGGGCAGCCTGGGCTACATGTTGAGACTCTGGCTCAAACAAACAAGTCATCATCTAAAACAGACAGAACCCCAAATGCCAGCCAGCCTCCCCCTCCACTGAGCTGTCACCCACAGGTCCCAAGGGAGGCTGCTGCATAAAGCAGGATTGTCCGTGCAGGGACCCACCCCCACTCCAAATTACTAGGCAAAGACAGACCAGTGGAAGACTGTACACAGTATTCTGTTTTCCTCTACAAATCCTGTATCCCTCAAAGGCATCTTTGTCAATTAAAACAATGTAAATTGAACACAATGTTATAGTCAAAGGACCCAAATCCACAGGAAAATGCATGCTCTGTGCGTGGACAGATATTACTGTTAACTGGAGGGAACAGGGCCAATTCTTGACAGATTTTCAACCTCAACTCAAGAACAAGCCAGAACGCCCAGGAAAGCTAGCTGCTGGCTGTCTTACATTTCCATTCGCTTGATTTCCTCTCGCAGGCGCTCTGGAGGCTCTGCATAAATAAAGGAAGTGCAGGTTACATCACTGGCAATTTGGAGCCATCTGGGTCCCCCCTGGGCTGAGGAGCTGGCCCTGCCCAGTTCTCAGAGCAGGCAGCTGGCCTGGGGAGAGGCACTGGCTTGTTCCTTGGGATAATTTTAACCGGAAATGATGGTGACCTGATCCAGCATTAGTAGCTTACCCAGTGCCTCCAACTTACATCTTTGGAGAACCCGTCCCTTTACTCCCCGTCCCCTTTAATTCTACATCTCTGGGGTATTTTGTGAGCCTCGCCCAGCTTGCGGTGCTGTTTTCTCTTGTGAGCTGGTCTGAGGGAGAGGCTGTGCTTATGTATGAACACTTGTATGTTCGTGCGTGTCTGTAGGTGTGGATTTTTGTGCACATGGTATAGGTGTATGCATAGGTGTGTGTATGGTGATTTCCACTCCACGAACCCAGTGGGCCTCTGACTCTTTCCACAGAAGACCCTGGGAACTCCAAATTAAAGGGAAGCTACTCAGGAAAGGAGAATGAGAGGCATTTGGAACATCGGAGCCATGTTACATTCCACTGAGTTCCATGTAAACAGAGGTGAATGCCAGGCTGGGAAGCGTTGAGCATGATACTTAGGGTGGCACTAAATTTAACCCAAAGTGCTGTTTGTTTCCTTCCTCACCCATCTCAAGCAAGACACACAAGTCCCCAGGGACAAAAGGTGACTGTAACATCACGGCTCCCTTGTTGAGTTGTGGGGTGCTGAGGGAGCTGTTTCCTAGCAGAAACCAGCATGGGGCAGGGAGGCCTCCTCCCATCTACCAACCAGAAGAGCTCTTCTAACCCAAGTGAGAGAGCTGCAAGCCAGTAGCAAGCGACAGATCTGGAGTCTTTACCGCTAAGTGACCCCAGCAATCAGCACCTGCCCCAGACCTCAGCCTGCGCCTGGAGACTCCACATGGTACAATTCCAATCTGCCAGCTGGCTGTTGAGACGGAACTCTTCCAGTCAACAGTTCCTCCTTCCCTAAATCCAAAGCCCATGCTCCTCCTCCTTACGTGACTATCTAGTTATCGGTCGATGGATTTCCGTAGCATCAGAAGGGCGCTGTTTATCAATCTGGGCTTCACCAAATACCACTGATGTGCTTTCAGGTGTCTGAAAGTCAGATCACCAAGTGTGCACAAGAGTTTGCACATGTGTGTACACACACACACACACACACACACACACACACACATACACAAATATGTCTCTCCCGAGTAGCTTCCCTTTAACTTGGAGTCCCCAGGGTCTTTCGTGGAAAAAGCTGGAGACCCACTGGGTTCTCGGAGTGGGAATCACCACGCACACACATACACGTATACCATGTGCACACAAACCCACACCTACAGACATGCACAAACACACATACATGTACACACCTCTCTCATAAATTATAGACTAGTGTCAATGATAAGCATTCTCTCTGCATTTTCTGGTTTCGTTCTGGAACTGAGGATTTTTGTTGTTGTTGTTGTTGTTGTTGTTGTTGTTTCAGAGACAGGGTCACCCAAGGTAGCCCTAGGAGGTCTTTACTATCCTCCCGCCTCAGCTTCTCCAGAGCTGGGGTGACAGGTGTGCCTGCCACACACCCAGCTCTTGTGGGTCTTTTAACAACAGACCTCTCCCTTCCTCTTCCTCCTTGTCTCTCTGTTTAAATCCTGCCCCCATGCCATGCCCTAGCAAGCCTTGGGTTTTAAACAAGCAGATCTATTGGGTCAGAAAAGCCCCAGGGGACAATCAGGACTAGTGGGGCCTGCCTCTCCTGGGGATCTCTTTACTCGTACACTGAGAAATCAAAAAGCCTCTGCAAGAGAATGAAGCTGGGCTGCAAACTGATTACCCGTGAAGCAAGGCGCCCCAATTCCTCCTCTCCGGAGGCACAGCCGCAGATCTTCATCCGTGTGTTCTTCCTTCCTCTCTAGGGTCCCCTCTAATAGTTTGCTCATTTTTGAACCGTGAAGTGTTGAAATCATGTCTTCACCATAGTCTAGAGGGACCTAGCGGAACTCATAATTATTAATAAAGTTGATTTTTTAAAGCACATGGTTCACGTAAAGCAGCTTACAGTTCACAGCTTCTTTCTTTAAATATACGCTGTGACACTCTCCTGCCGCACACCTTGTGAGTAGCTGGCATCATTAATTCTGTATTAGAGCTGGGAAAATGGAAACCAGATGGGGGAAAAACATAATTATGTGCCAAAGGCCACAGCTGGTATTTTGGAAAGTCTAATAATTATGGTAGACACTTCATGGCCACCCTTCTACAGAGTGGGAGCGGCTCTAAACATTTTTATCTGTGAGCTCATGAAGTGGCCAGTCACCCTACTTGGTCTCATTTTACAGACATTAAGATGTCTAGGTTTAAATATAAGCAAGAATGGGGTGCGGAGGGGTAGAGCTGGGAAGGGACAGGGGCTTTGCCAAGAAGGTCACCTGCTTGTCACTGAGATTACAGATGTGCTACTGTGCTCAGATTCACATGAGTCCTGGGGATTTGAACTCAGATTTAGGCAAGTTCTCTGCCCACTGAGCCATCTCCGCAGGCCCCATAGGTTCAGCTTTGCTCTATCTCTCTGGACAGGTTTTACCCAAGACTGTCATGATCCTGCATTGCCCTAAATGTCAAGCCATATTATAATCAAGAGACCATCTGCTAAGGGAAAGGGGGCTTGCAGGATTCAGACTGATGCGGAGTAGTCACTCCCTCCCCCTCTGTGAGGCTGGCCTCAATCTACACAGTCCCTGTGATCCCTTTAGCCTCCTCCCCACCTGAGCTCTGCCTCCGTGAGCTGTGTGTGTGCATGGACCAGCAGTCCAGTCTTTCCACATCTACATTTCCCATCATCCTCTGAAGAACCACTCGCCTGAGAGCTGGAGACTGCCCTGGATCTGACCTGGTTGCTCCAGGCAGGAGCGGGAAGGATGCTTCCTCTCAGAGTCTGCCCATCCGTCATACCCAGACTTGTCATCTTACTTTCCTGCCTCCGTTTCAGCCAGTGGTAATGCAAGGCCTTAGGGATTCAGGCCTTGGGAACCACAAAAGAGAGAAAGCAGCAATGGGGAGGCCCTTTTCTTACATCCACCATGACCCTCACTCCAGACGTGCCCACTCCCGAGTATTTCCAGTTTCTGGTTCGTTATTTTGAAACAAAGTTGCAGGGTCAAGAGCCTCCCTCCACCCCCAGAAAGCTGAATGAGTCCAGCAGGTTTTCAGGTCAGAAAATGGCTCAGCCTGTGGCGCTCTGCCGGTGGCTCCGGGAAATATGAGACATGGACCCTGGTCCTTCTGAAGACTCCTTAAAGGCCAAGGACTTGAGTCTCGTATAGTTTACGTTAGTTTTGAGGAACCCCAAGTAAGTTAAGTGCTGCTCTCTGAAACCTAGCTCTAGGGCCTGACTAAATGACTAATTTCAAGGGCTATAAAACAGCAGGTCTAGCCGCCTTTAATCCCAGCACTTGGGAGGCAGAGGCAGGTGGATTTCTGAGTTCGAGGCCAGCCTGGTCTACAGAGTGAGTTCCAGGACAGCCAGAGCTACACAGAGAAACCCTGTCTCGAAAAAAAACCAAAAGAAAACAAAAAAACAAAAAAACAACAGCAGATCTGGGCTGGCAAGATGGCTCAGTGGGTGAAGGTGCTTGCCACCAAGTACGACGATCTGAGTTCGATCTCGGGACCTGCATTGTGGAGAGAGAACTGATTCCTAAAATCTGTCCTCTAACACCCACATGTGCACTGTGATGGGCATGTGTGCACGCGCGCGCGCGCACACACACACACACACACACACACACACACACACACACACACACATATTGGAAACCCCCTCGGCTCCAGGATCAGTCTTACCCATGAAGGTCAGAATGACTTTGGAACCCCCAGATCAAGGATCCCTTCAAGTTCTTATCTAAAAAAAGAAAAAGTTTTCGCCATCGTCCAAGTTATTCCTGGAGCAAATGACCTGTGACCCAAGCTTCACAGAATCCAGCATGCTAAAAGGAAGTTGGCACCTCAGTGTACAGCCCCAGATAACTGAGTTGAAAAGTTCCTGACAAATTAAAAGATGCCAGGAGTCTGGCTCTTCACGGTTACAACAGAGAGCCTCTCACAAAGAGAGGCTTGTGAACAATGGAGGCTGAGACCACGTGATCTTCAGAATCTCATCCTCCCGACCCTGAGTCACGTCTCTTTCAAACAGCATGGTCCAGCTCCACAAACTCAAAAGAAGCCACGAGATGGAATCCCTGAGCAGCCCACCTTATCCACCGTGGCTCTCCAGCACTGCCTGCTCTATGTGTGTCCTGTCTTCCAGATCGCCTTTTCTGACCACCTCCCTCCCACGCCCCATCTCCCACCCCACACCCCCTACCTCCACTCCGTATGTCCACTACTGGCCTGAAGACCATCATTCATCACCACTCCCTCCTCTGCTCCGTACAGCATGAGGCAGCTTGCTGGCAAAAGGAACTACATTTAAGAAGACACTAAATCCAGTCGACTGTCTGTCCTTGGTCAGGCCACTCAAATAGCTCCTACCTACACCACACACACACACACACACACACACACACACCCCACACACACACACTCTCTTTCTCTCTCCTCCCTCCCCTCCCTCCATCCCTCCCCCTCCCCCTCTTCCTTCTACTCTCTCCTGTCTCTTCTCCTCCCCCTCCCCTTTCCCCCCTCTTCACCTCCCTCTTTTCCTCCCTTCTCTCCCCTCCCCTCTATGCTTCCCCTCTTTTGCCTCTTCTCTCTCCCCTTTCTCTCCCCTCCCCCATCCATTCCTTTCCCTCACTCGCCCTCTTCCCCTTTCCCTCCCTTCGGTCTCCCCTCCCCTCTCCCCCTCCCCTCTTCATGCTTTGCTATGGATTGCCTTGACTCACAGGTGGGTAGCTCCTCATAAAGTCATATGATCCTCAAAAGCTCCTAAATCTTAACTTCACAGCAACCAGAGTCAACCGAGACCTGAGGCTCATTGGAGGCTGCAATGGTCACATGCTCATCCCTGAACCAATCATTGTGGAGGCTGAAACAGTCACTTGACCATCACTGAACCAATCACTGTGGCCAAAAGATAGCATGGCTTAAGCATGAACTACATGCCTTTCCTTATGTTTCGCCTGAGTCCTAATGATCAAGACTGGGAGGGGCGACTGTGTGGTGGTATAGGCTTTCGAGACCAGCACTTGGGAGGCAGAGGCAGGCAGATCTCTGTGAGTTCCTGCCAGACTGGTCTACATAGTGAGCTCAAGGCCAGCCAGGGCTACATAGTGAGACCCTATCTGAAAGGGATTGGGGGGAAAGAGAGGATAGGAAAGGGGGGATTTTGAGAGGTGCTGGCCCCGAGGGCGAGCCATCTGAAAGCAACAGATGCGTCAGCGGTACTCCTGAGTGAGGCTGAGTCTCAATGTTTTTAAATTCGTAATGAGCTGAAAAGGAAATGAACTCTGTCATTCAGCCCGGCCTGGCCTGTTGGTGTCCCACATGTGGTAACAGTTATGACTGGATAACAGGGCTTGGGTCGTTAATGACCCGACTTAGAAATGCCCTGGTCTGATAAATGGAGCTGCTCAATGGGGCTGTGAAGGCAGACCGCATCCTCTGGCTTGGAATAGAAGCCTTGATGGAGACATGATCCGGCTGCCAAGCGAGAGGTTGGTCTGAGGCAGAGGATTAGCACTCAGGAAGGGTAGCAGGGCAGGCAGCAGTGAAGGCACCTTCTCTTTGAGACCAAAGAGGGCTGAAGGCCTGAACAGCCTATTGCCACACAAAGCGAGGGAAGTAAGGCCAAAGGTTCGCTTAACAAAACTATCTTCATGGATGTGTAATCTGTGCAAGCACACGGGGACCTGCCCCTTCTTCACAGGGCCTGGGCTCATTTTAATTCTCAGCAATGGCCATCTTGAAAGCCTTGGTAATTCTTTTTTTTTTTTTTTTTCCAAGAAATATTTATTTATTATAGGTATGTGAGTACACTGTAGCTGTCTTCAGACACGCCAGAAGAGGGCATCAGATCCCATTATAGATGGTCGTGAGCCACCACGTGGATGCTGGGAATTGAACTCAGGAGGAGTAGTCAGTGCTTTTAACCACTGAGCATCTCTCCAGCCCCACCTTGGTAATTCTTATGCAAGGAGCCCCTAGGTCATTCCTACCTGATCATGCAAATGCTGCAGCTGTTCCTGCAGACACAATTTTAAAAAGCAAAACAAAACAAAACTTGATGGGTCTGCCCCTGCCTCAGTGCGGGTGAGTCTGGTGAGTCTGGGCTGCTCCCGAGGGTGCCTTCCCCTCTGGTGACCTCACACCACTCTGCGCCTTGAGTAATGGGGAGTGGTCATCCCTTGCTTTGTGTCAAATGGCACAAGAGTGGACAGCTCTCCTCTCCTAGGTATAGATGTGTCAATAGTGGTGCTTGGGCCAGGGCCAGGCTAGCCATAGAATAGGGTCACAGGTAACCTATGGGATACGTGGCTATGACCAGATTGAGGAAGAAGTCGGATTCAAGCCTGATAATGCACTTTCATTACTTGATATTAGAGAACAGAGGCAACTGTTACAATAGAAGGAGCTGTTACCATAAATATAGCTTATGCCATTTGGAAACCGAAAATGAAGAAATGAGCCATCTGTGGTACTGTTGACTCAAACTAAGTATTTTAGAGTTGGTGTGGCAATGAAGGTCTGTAACCCCAGCACTCACGATGCAGAGGCAGGAGAATCACTACTGCATGTTTGGGGCCAACCTGGTCTCTGCAGAGAAAGTTCCAGGTCAGCCAGGGCTAAATAGTGAGAGTGTGTCCCTCCAAAAATAAATATATGGAGTTGGAGAAATGACTTGGCTGTTAAAAGCACATTTGGATCTCCCAGAGAACCCAAGTTTGGTTTTCAGCTCCTTTGTCAGGAGGGTAACTACTACCTATAATCCCAGCTCCAGAGGGTGTAACACCCCTTTTTGGCCTTCTCAAATACACATACCCATCCACAGACACACATGAATACATACAATTAAAAATAAAATACAATATTTTAAAGAAGAGAGAGCTCTAGGAAATCTTACTATTATACAATGAGGAAATGAGATGTTTTTGAGAGTATCTTCATTCATAGAATTTATTGTGGTATGCCATTATAATTGTTCTTTTTTGTTCATTATGGCTAATAGACTCTTTCTGTGTCTAATTTATACATTAAAGTGCTGTGTGTGTGTGTGTGTGTGTGTGTGTGTGTGTAGCTGAACTTTGACTGTTTTGTGGGTTCTTTTTTTCTTTCACCCCTCTTCCTCTACCCTTTCAATGCCCTAACACTAGGTAGGAGACAAAGAAGGATAGAGTGGAAAGGGGTCCACGATATCATTAGACTACTTCCTGCTGATTAGGAGTGTTGAGTTCCTTGGGGCAAGTTTGAACTTTGCTGTCAGGATATCCAATTTCTTCATCTTGTCTCTTTGTGCAAGACGATAGCAACCAACAGCCACCCACCAACAGTCCGCCAACAACCCACCAACAGCCACCCACCAACAACCCACCAACAGCCCACCAACAGCCCACCAACAACCCACCAACAGCCCACCAACAACCCACCAACAGCCCACCAACAGCCCAACAACAACCCAACAACAGCCCAACAACAGCCCACCAACAGCCCACCAACAACCCACCAACAGCCCACCAACAGCCCACCAACAACCCACCAACAGCATCCTGTATATCCTCTGAAAAATCCCCAGAATTCCAAACGTCACACAATCACAGGAACTATCTGCCGCTGGCAAAATCATGCCCCGCTAGAGCATGAGGCAAATCACAGCCACCTGCTGTGAAGCAGCCCCATGTCCCACCCCTGGGATTAAAATGAAATCATATTCCCATAATATTTCTATGTTTTTTAAGAAACCAAAATTCTCATCGCATATATATGTATGTACATATATCTCAGTAGAAAAACATGGATGTATATGGGGTTCTTACTATCCATCATTACAATGAGTGCATCTATGGGGTGCTTTGGAACACATCGCCCAAGAATCAAGGGAAACTTCTTGGCCATATTTTTACAGGAAATCAAGCCAGACACCAAATTTCATAGACACCACCTCTGTGGCTGGTGGCATCTTCTCCACTTTGTCTCCCATCTTGTCGACTCTCACGTCTTACAGAATCTAATGATTAAACACTCTCGACCGTCACCCTGCCTCTGCTTTCACTTGTCGTTCCGAACAGTGGAACATTTATATGAAAGGACACCTGGGCTCTGGCAGCTTCCTTCTTCTGCTTTTGTGGCTTATTATTAGTAAGGGAAGACTGTGTAGACTGTCAGAATGAGTAAACCATAGGCACTTTATGGCTCCTTCCAGTGACCAGCAAGGGAAAGGCAGAGGGCACTGGCTCACACCTGGGCTGTGATCTGTTGCTTCTTCTTCTCAGAGACTCCTCAGCATAGGGGGTTGGAGAGATGGTACAGTGCTTGCCATGCAAAGATGGGGACCTGAGTTCAGATCCCCAGCACCTACATGAAAAGCCAAGCAAGGTGGCATGCCCACACCCAGGCACACACCCAGGCACACCCGTACACACATGCACACACGTACACACATGCACATGCACACACCTACACACACACAAACACACATGCACACATACACACACATATACACACATGCACACACATTCTCTCTCTCTCTCTCTCTCTCTCTCTCTCTCTCTCTCTCTCTCTCGTCTCAGGGAGCAGGTCCCCAGCTTCCTAAAGAGAAGGCAGCATTCTTCGTGGGAACACCAGCAATAAGAGAAGTGAGAGAAGGCCTGACTGCTTGCCAAGCAGCTAGCCAATAGTCAGTTCCTTTAATAATGCCCAAGCACAGCTCGCCATTGGCGCGTTGCCAACAAATGCTATGGCAATAAGAAGTGCTGCTGAGACCTGACAGCTCATCGCACAGGTCACCCAATGCAGAGTCCCCTGGTGACTGCTCATTTACATGAGGCAAGGATGGCCAGTGCAGGATCCCCTCTCCCCCTACACACCCGGCTAGCACCCTATGGGATTAAAGGTGGCTGGGTTTGGGGCTCACAGGTGGGTGATGAGAGAGGAGGAAAGAACGAGATCCAAACCGTCCTCGGGCCTGGTTTTTGATGCTAAGATCTGTTAAACTGAAGAAGCCTTTGTCCCGCTCTGCAGTTTCCGCTGCACAGGGCTCCCTTGTCTCTTTCGAATGTCTGACCTTCTGGAGCCTCCTTTCCCCACTGTCGCTCTAAGCCCACCCTTCGACATAGCATAGCAAGACAAATAAGCAAGTCACCCTTCCATGAAGCAAGAGGACCAGATGCTCAGGACCAGAGAGAAACATGTGAGGATGTGGTCACAGGGAAGGGATGTGCGCTGAGCCAAGAGAAAATTGACTATAAGGCCCTTTTCACAACTGATGGATCATGGGGTCCACATGAGTGACACCCTTAGTCAGCATTCAACAAAATGCATGGTCTGTTGTTTGAGGCTGGGGGGTGGGGGGGGGTTGAGGTACACAAGCTGGAACACAGAGGAGAGAAGCCACATTAGAGAATGGTGGGGACCAGAGCAATGGCTGCCAACCCTTCATCCCTGTGTAAGGAACAGCCCCTTCATGGAGTAGCAGCTCATATGTGGAGAATTATGCAAACACAGCAAAAATAGATATTGGCATCCAAGCGCTAGTCTTGAGTCCTGGGAAAGTGTGTCCGTCAGAGGATAACTGTGGATCTGTTCCTCAGACATCGTCCATCTTGTTTCCCATGTTTAATGTCGGCGTGGTGTGCGCATGTTTTGGCATGTGTGTCGGTAAGTATGTGTGATGTGGCTGAGTGTGCAGGTGGAGCCCAAGTCTGACATCAGGAATCATGCTTCAGCTTATTCACTAAAGGCGGGGTCTTTCAGCCCGAACCACAGCTCACCAATACAGTGCGTCTGTTACCCAGCGTGCTCTGGGGAGCCTCTGTCTCTGCCTTCTGAGTCTGAAATTATAAGCCAACGGCCACACCCAGCTAGTATTAAGGTGAGTTTCTGGGCATCCAAACTCCCGTCCTCATTATTACGTATGTATGCGGGACAAGCTGTGTGACTACTGGGCCACCTCCCCAGCCCGTGTACATTTTTCTTTTGAGGTCTCCCACTAGCCTGGAACTTACAGAGCAGGCTAAGGCTGACTGGTCAGCGAACCTCAGGGGTCTGCTTGCCTGACTCTGCCTGACCAGCAGAAGGATGATAAGTACATACCACCTCACTTGTCTTTGTAAATGGCTTCTGTGGATCAAACTCAGGTCCCTCTTACTTATAAGGCAGGCACCTAGCTGACTAAGCAGTATCCACAGGATACAGTATCCACAGCCCCCATAAGAAATATCTTTATTGTGAGCTTGGGGTTCTTTCTTTTAGAAAAAAAAAAAA
>CM052710.1:6270480-6281889 GCA_028551405.1 Uromys caudimaculatus | reverse complement strand
GCAGGAAGTAGCAACCACTTTGGACTCATTGGTAACGCATATTCGTATCAGAGGATGGGAAATAAATCCAACCAAAATTCAAGGACCATCTACCTCAGTGAAATTCTTAGGAGTCCAGTGGTGTGGGGCTTGTAGAGATATTCCTTCTAAGGTAAAAGATAAATTATTGCACCTGGCCCCTCCCACCACCAAGAAAGAAGCACAGCGTTTAGTGGGTCTATTTGGATTCTGGAGACAGCATATTCCTCACCTGGGTGTGTTACTCAGGCCCATTTACCAAGTGACTCAGAAAGCTGCTAGCTTTGTGTGGGATCTGGAACAGGAGAAGGCTCTTCAACAGGTCCAGGCTGCTGTGCAGACTGCTCTACCACTTGGATCATATGATCCAGCAGACTTGATGGTACTTGAGGTGTCAGTGGCAGATAGAGATGCTGTTTGGAGCCTCTGGCAGGCTCCTGTAGGTGAATCACAGAAGAGACCTTTGGGATTTTGGAGCAAATTTCTACCATCATCTGCAGACAACTATTCTCCCTTTGAAAAACAGCTCTTGGCCTGCTATTGGGCCTTAGTGGAAACTGAACATTTGACAATAGGACACCAAGTTACCATGGGACCTGAATTGCCCATCATGAGCTGGGTGTTATCAGATCCTCCAAGTCATGAAGTAGGACGTGCACAGCAGCAGTCTATTATCAAATGGAAGTGGTACATCTGTGATTGAGCCTGAGCAGGTCCTGAAGGCACAAGCAAGTTACGTGAAGAAGTTACTCAAATGTCTATGGTTTCTACTCCTGTAACAATGCCATCTGCTGCCAAGTATGTGCCTATAGCCTTATGGGGTGTTCCCTATGATCGGCTGACTGAAGAAGAGAAGACTAGGACCTGGTTTACTGATGGCTCTGCACCGTATGCAGGCACCACCCAGAAGTGGACAGCTGCAGCATTACAACCCCTTTCTGGGACAACTCTGAAAGATACAGGTGAAGGAAAATCTTCATAGTGGGTAGAACTTCGGGCAGTACACATGGTATTACAGTTTGTTTGGAAGAAGAAATGGCCAGATGTACAAGTGTTCACCGACTCATGGGCTGTAGCCAATGGATTGGCTGGATGGTCAGGGACTTGGAAAGATCACGATTGGAAAATTGGTGAGAAAGACATCTGGGGAAGAAGTATGTGGATAGATCTCTCCAAATGGGCAAAGGCTGTGAAGATATTTGTGTTCTATGTAAATGCTCACCAAAAGGTAACTTCAGCTGAGGAGGAGTTCAATATTTAAGTGGATAAGATGACCCGTTCTGTGGACAGTCAGCCTCTTTCCTCAGCCATCCCTGTCATTGCTCAGTGGGCACATGAACAAAGTGGCCATGGTGGCCGAGATGGAGGTTATGCTTGGGCTCAACAACATGGATTTCCACTCACCAAGGCTGACCTGGCTACAGCTGCTGCTGAACACCAGATCTGCCAACAGCAGCGACCAACACTGACCCCAGATATGGCACCATTCCTCGAGGTGACCAGCCAGCAACCTGGTGGCAGGTTGACTACATTGGACCACTTCCTCCATGGAAAGGACAACGTTTTGTTCTTACTGGGGTAGATATTTATTCTGGTTATGGGTTTGCCTTTCTTACACGTAATGCTTCTGCCAAAACCACCATCCGTGGACTTACAGAATGCCTTATTCATCGTCATGAATATTGCTTCTGACCAAGGAACTCATTTCCCAGCCAGAGAAGTGTGACAGTGGGCCCACGATCATGGAATTCACTGGTCTTACCATGTTCCCCATCATCCTGAAGCAGCTGGTCTGATAGAAAGATCGAATGGCCTTTTGAAGACATTGTTACAGTGCCAATTAGGTGGCAGCAGCATGGAGGGCTGGGGCAGAGTTCTTCAGGAGGCAGTATATGCTTTGAATCAGCGTCCAATATATGGTACAGTTTCTCCCATAGCCAGGATCCATGGGTCCAGGAATCAAGGGGTGGAAAGGGGAATAGTTCCACTCACTATCACTCCTTGTGACCCTCTAGGAAAATTTTTGCTTCTGGTCCCCACAGCTCTAGGTTCTGCTGGCCTAGAAGTTTTGGTTTCAGAGGGGGCAGTGCTCTTACCAGGAGCTACAACAAACATTTCATTGAACTGGAAGGTCAGACTTCCCCCTGGTCATTTTGGGCTTCTAATGCCCTTAAACCAACAGGCTAAGAAAGGAATAACAGTGTTAGGAGGGGTGATAGATCCAGATTACCATGGGGAAATTGGATTGCCTCTCCACAATGGAGGTAAGAAGGATTATGTCTGGAGTGCAGGAGAACTCTTAGACCCGAGGAATCCCAGCAAAGCCACATCCTATAGCCCTGAGAGGCTGTAGCTGGAGGCTCCAGTGTGCTCCTACAGTCGCCCATCTTGGATGAATGACTTTGGTTTCTATATCCCGTGGTCCCTCACACACAGGACCCATTGTCTGCACGAACTGCGTGGGCGCATTTGCCAAAAAGGCAAACTTGTGATTTCCAGATGGGTTTTTTCATTCTGTTCCCTTGACTTTTGTGTCCAACCCATTCTGATTTCACACTGTCCTGCCTCGGAGCGTTCTTGACAGCGAGAGGGGTTTGTTCTGCTTTCTCACCTTTGAAAGACTCGGGCACCCTGAAATGTTCCTTTTCGAGGATAATTTTTGGGAGCTGGTGGGACGGCTCAGTGGGTAAGAGCACTTGCACCAAGCCTGAGTTTGATCCTAGGACCCATATGGTTGGAGGAGAGAATTGACTCCTGAAAGTTGTCCTCTGATGGCCGGCCACGTGCATGGCCACTCTCAGGGACACATATGGTACACACATGCACAAGTTAGTAAGAGAAAGTAGGGGGAGGTCGCTGAGCACTTATGAAATATCCTCCAGTTAATCTACGCTGACCATGTGCTTTCATTACGTGTCCTTATGAGGCAGACTTAATCATTACCCTCCTTCCTTTTGTCTTTATCAAAGAAGGTCTGAGGTTGAGTTGGGACCTGCGTCAGCCTTTTGTTGTTGTCTCTGTGATAAAATATCTGACAGGATCGACCTGAGAAGTGAAGGGTTCTTCTGACTCATCATGGCAGGGAGGAGGTGACAGAGCAAGTGGCTCACATCCTGACAATCAGGAAGAAGGGTGGTGAGGGCTGAGAGGGATAGCATAGAAAGAAGAGAGAGAGGAGAAGGAGGAGAGGAAGAGGAAGCAGAGGTAGAGGAGGGGAAGAGGAAGAGGAAGGGGGAGAGAGAGAGAGAGAGAGAGAGAGAGAGAAAGGCTGTACCAACTGTCATTTCCCCCTTATTCCATCTGGCTTCCCAGCCTGTTGGATGGTGCTCCCCACATCAGCGTGGGTCTTCCCAGTAGTTGATCCCTGGAAAATGCCCTCACAGACACACTCCAGAGGTATACTTTCCTAATCACTTGGGCAGGTATCAATCCACTCGACACTAACTGTTACAATGTGTATGTATTATGGCCTCACTTTCTAAGGTTTTTTTGTTGTTTTTTTTTTGTTTTTGTTTTTTTTCTGAGACAGGGTTTCTCTGTGTAACCCTGGCTGTCCTGGAACTCACTCTGTAAACTAGACTGGCCTCAAACTCAGAAATCCACCTGCCTCTGCCTCCCAAGTGCTAGGATTAAAGGCGTGCGCCACCACTGCCCGGCTAAAAGCAAGCCTTCTTATTTGCTGAGTCATCTCTTCAGCCCCCATGTTTAAAATGTCAAAGTCTAAACACAAAAGCTGAATACACACTTAGCTATAAGATTCTAGAGTCCTAAGAAAAGTCTGCTCCAGGGGTATGAAATTGAAAGCCATCTGCTAAAACTATTTCAAGCCAAGAGGAGAAGCCCAAGGGACACTGGACCACCAGAATACAAAGTAAGAAGCCCCCCTTCAGCAGTCTGACTCAGCATGAGAGCAGTGGTTCTCACCCTTCCTAGCACCTTGACCCTTTAATACAGTTCCTCAGGTTGTGATGACCCCCCCAACAATAAAATTATTTTCATTGCTACTTCATAATTTTGCTAGCATTATGAATCACATATTCTTGGAGATAGAGGCTTGCCGAGGGGGTCCGGACCCACAGGTTGAGAAGCACTGCTACAGTCTCTGCATACCTGTTTATACTGCAGTACTAGCCTGGCTAACCAAGTCAGGGATCAAAGTCCATCGACAGACGAATGGGTAAAGGAGAAGTCGTATAAACACACAACGATGCCTGCAGGAAAAGACAGCGAACTGGAGGCCATCTTGTTAAAGAGAATACGCCGGATTCAGAAAGATAAATATCACATGTTTTCTCTCCTACACAAACTCCAGATTTAAAAAAACAAAAACAAAAAACTAAAATAGACACGGAAGTAGAAGAGGGTATTTAGGGAGAAGAAGGTGCCCAATAGAAAAGGGGGAGAAGACGAGAGAAGACAGTTACCTAAATACGTGGTATGCACACATGAAAAAAATGACACGAAGAGCTCATGATTTTGTGCGATTTATTTTGAGACAGGGTCTCAACCTGCACCCTGGCTAGCCTGGAACTTGCTATGTAGACTAGGCTGTCCCTTAAACTCACAGAGATTCACCCGCCTCTGACTTCCAAATGAAGAGAGATTAAAAGTGTGCATCGTTGCGTTCAGAAGTAAATTCTCTTTCTTTGAAATCAAAACTGTGTCCAACCATTTACAACCACATCGATTCAAGCACCACGGCACAGCCAGCACCAGAACCCCCCCCCCCCCCAGTCTAACTCAGCATACACTAACTAGAGCAGAGATTCTCAAACTTCCCAATGCTTTGGCCCTTTAACACAGTTCCCCACGCTGCAGTGAACCCCCCCCCCCAGCCATAACATTATTTTTGTTGCTATTTCATAATTGTGATTTTGCTACTGTAATGAATTGTATTGTGAATCTTTTTGGAGGTAGATGTGGAGGCAGAAGGATCACTAGTTAGAGGGCCAGCCTTGGATACGTAGGGAGCCCCCCCAACTCAAAACACAAGAAAGCCGGGCAGTGGTGGCGCACGCCTTCAATCCCAGCACTTGGGAGGCAGAGGCAGGTGGATCTCTGAGTTCGAGGCCAGCCTGGTCTACAGAGTGAGTTCCAGGACAGCCAGGACTACACAGAGAAACCCTGACTCGAAAAAACAAAAACAAAAACAAAAAAAAAAAAACACAAGAAAGGCCGTCAGCTCTCTATCTGTGGCCTTGTCTCCTGCCCCCCCTTCACCTTTCAGTCCTCAGTCACTTCTGATAGCGCCTTCTCTCCCAGCTGCCATGAATCACCCCTCGTCAGTTCTGAATAAAAGAACTCCTTTTTCCTTCAGCGACCTGTTCCCACAATCATTTCTTCCCCCAAAGCCTTCCCTCCCTTGCTGGAACACAATCACAGTCCAGCCCCATCAGATGTAGCCCTGAGCAACCAGGGCTTGCCTGTCTTTCAAAGACCAGCGGGGCCCACCAGTGCGTGTGTGTCTTAAATACCACCAGTCCCACAGTAGTCTAAACTTGTGCTTAAGTCGGGGCCTAAGAGCTCAATATTTCTACCACAAAGGCGCCACAATAATGGGGTAGCAGATGGATGACCCCTTGCTGGGTAACCACTTCCTCTGGTTGCCTGAGTATGCTCACCTGAGATCCAGAAGAGAAAGGAGACCATCAATGACAAATGCATCTTCTCACACCGGGCCGCCTTGGTGGAGCCTGCCAGGGAGAGCTGGCTACATGCCCCACTCCCGCGTCTCCTCAGCCTCTGATTTCCCTCATTCTTACTCAGGCACTTCCTCCTTTTGCCACTTCCCGCTGGCAAATAAAACCAAAAGAGGAAGGAGGTATAGTGAGAAGTGTAATGCAAGAAGTCAGACTTGTGAAAAGGGCTTTGAGAAACATCAGCACCAGAGTGACTTCTCGGGAAAGAGCTGCGGCCTCCTACTCTGTATGTGCAGGTCTGATGATGCTGGATTGCCTCAGCTGGAGCTAGAGTTGCCGGAGCCCAGGAGGCCAGAGCTTCAGTAGGTTGAAGGGCGCCAGAAGGGAGCCTCCAGAACAGAGACTGGAATGGGGAGAGCAGAGGGAGCTGAGGAGGTGTCAAAAGCCAGCCTCATCACCGGGGGCAGGCACAGCGGTAATCCAAGAATTTAAGAGGCAGAAACAGGGGGATTCAAAGTTTGACTCCAAGCTGAGCTACTTGGTAAGTTCAAGGCTAGCCTGGGCTACATAGTGACACCTGTCTAAGAGGAGAGGAGGAAGGATTGCTCAGTGGCAGAGCTCTTACCTAACATAAGCAAGGTCTTGAGTCTGAGCCTTAGCAACCCCACCCATTACAAAATTACAAAGAGGGGGCCATTACAAAGAGGGGGGCTCAGATAATCAGGATTTATGAACAGGGATCTACATACCCAGAGCATGCTGCTTTGGGAGCACTCTTGCTGATCTGCCCCAGACAATGGGGTAATAGATATGGACTTGACCTGAATTCCCCAGAAATGTAGTGAATAGCCCATGGCTACTACCTACAGCCCCCTGCAGGAAACCAGCTTGCTATTTATGACTTCTACCCTCGATCCTACACCTTCCCCTGCAGTAACCACTTGTCCAACTAAGAAAAGAAAGAAGGCCAGCCTTGAAGAAGGCCAGCCTTAATGGTCACTCCTCGTTCTGACACTGTGGCTTCCATCTCACACACATCCCTTTCCAGCAAGCCCTTTGGGTAGGTGCCATCGACACTTTGTGACACCTTGTTTCATGATGCCCTCAAGCCCTGGCCAGGCTCACCAGAAGTGAAGAGGTCCGTTGGAGGGCTGTTTACACTGAAAATACCAGTCTCTGATAAGACAGCTTTTCCAGGATGTGGCCAGAGATGGCCACTTACTTTACATATTTCTAGGCCATAAAGTAAGGCCAACAAGGATGCAGGAGCCTTTCACTCACCACTGTCGGTCAAACAGGTTTCTTCCCAGGGTGCGCCAAGATAGGCGTCCTCCTCCTCAGCAACGTGTAGAATACCTTTCAGGGAAGTGACCAACAGACTGGGGGAACCCTGAAAACCGAGGGGACATGTTCATGGAGGGTCTAAGACTGACTTTTCCTTTCTTGGACAGAGGTAGGAAAAAAAAATAAAAGCAGAGCTGTTTGACAGGAGCCTATGGCCAGATCCTCTGATCCTGGTCCTCTCAAACTGGCCCATCCAAGATGGAGGGCCACCCTATGAATCAGGAACACAGACTTATCCAAGCCACTGTGAGTTATAGCGAGACTGCCCCTTAAACAGGGGCCTCTGTGGATTCTGAGAGAGTCAGGATATTCAGGAGCCCTGTGCCCTCAAAGAGGTCCCAGATCTGACTGGGTCATTGATTTCTACATAACTCAGTTACCCCCCACCATCCAGGCTGCCATGTCCCCATTAGTGAAACAGGTCATTGAAGCCATTCATGGTGGCACACACCTGAAGATCAGGAATTCAAGGCCAGTCTCAGCTACATAATAAGCTCCAGGCTAGACATGAGTTCCTAGAGAACAGAACATTGAAGATTCTCTCTTTCTAAAAGCACTATGTTTTCAAAATATGTGTGCATGTGTGCACACACACATTGTATGTATTATTATTTGTGGAGAGAGCTGAGTATACATGTATGTTACCTGTATGTGATATGTGATGCTATGTATAGATATGTCCGTCCACGGGCATGTATATGTGCCCATGTGTGTGTGGGCGTCTGTATGCTGTCCATAGGGGTCTCCTGGTAAATAAATAAGGAAATAAACATAACTTTAAAAGGAAAAGAGCAGACTATGAAGATCAATAACCAAAGGCTGGGGCTATGAGGATCAATAGCCAAGGCTGAGGCTAGAGAGATAGCTTAGCAGATAAAACCACATACTGCTCTTGCAGAGAACCCAGATTCAGTTCCCAGCACCTACTTTGGCTCACCTGTAACTACAACTCGAGGGAACCCAAGGTCTTCTGGCCTTCATGGACACTGCACTCACAGTACTACCCATACACAGACATACAGAGACATACAAAATTTAAAATAGGGGGTAGAGGGCTGGTTCAGTATTTAAAAGGGCATACTGCTCTTCCAGAAGACTGAGTTTGGTTCCCAGTGTCCATCCGAGACAGCTCACAACCATCTATTATCCCAGCTTCATGAGCGCTAATATACTCTTCTGGATTTCACATGCAAACGCATGTAGTAATCACACATGTGCGCATGCACACGCGCACACACACATGCATGCACGTAAATTAAAATAATAAGTCATGTTTTGGATTTTGGTTTTTGGGGGTTTCTCTGTGTAGCCCTGGCTGTCCTGGAACTCACTCTGTAGACCAGGCTGGCCTCGAACTCAGATTAAAGGTATGTGCCACCTCTGCTGTCACCACCACCACCACCACACTATAATAATAAATCTTTTTTTGTTGTTGTTGTTTTTGTTTGTTTGTTTTTTTGTTTTTCAAGACAGGGTTTCTCTGTGTAGCCCTGGCTGTCATAGAACTCACTCTGTAGACCAGGCTGGCCTTGAACTCAGAAATCCACCTGCCTCTGCCTCCCAAGTGCTGGGATTAAAGGCGTGCGCCACCGCTGCCCGGCCAGAATAATAAATCTTTAAAAAAACTAAACCTGATCCAATTGAAAATATCTCATATAATTAAGTCTTGCAGTAATGAGAAGCAACTGTCAGCCACAATTTCTCAAACTTGTTCCCCAAATCTTGACCTTGTCTGGGCTAGGGCTCCCTGCCCTCCTGCTTCTATTCCCAGCTGCACTTAGTAGGGCTTCTAGAGCTTTGTCCTGTAGTCACTGCAGCTGAATTGTCACGCCCCTAGCTAGATGGGGCTCCTTTCAAGACCCCATGCTAAATTTAGTATTGGTAACTTGGAAATCTTTTTCTGCAAAGGGTCCCAGGATTGCATCAGCCTCAGGCCTGAAGTAAGCCTCTGGTGACTCATCCCTTGGATTCACATGCTCTTACCTCAGAGCTTTTCTCTCTGAAGAGAGTCTGTTTCCCCTTGAACCTAGACAGACTCGTGACCTGTTTTGCCTACCACAGTACAGAAGAAGTGGGGTGTGCCAGCCCCCAGTCCTAGCTTAGTGCCCCCGTATTTCCTCCTGCACTTCCTGCTTCCGCCAGGAAACTGTTGGCCTGCTGGGTGAACAGTGGAGACAAAGAGAGCAGAGCTGAACTGCCTTGGTCACCATCCAGCAGACCCTAGTCATACCATGGAGCCTAACTGAGGGCAGAATGGCCACCCGGACCACGTGCTGACTTGAATTGTCACCTTGAGTTTGGAGGAGTTCACCGTAGCATTATAGTGTGGGTAGAGAAAAGCTAAGAGCCCCTGGAAGCAAGACCTGTCCTTCTGCTCTAAGGCTCTAGCTATCCCAGGCTCCGGTGTGCTCCTATCTGTCTCTCTCATAGCATTTGCCCATGGCTCCTTCTGCTTTTCTTCCCCCAGATCCCACCTCACTGTCTCCTTGACACTGTGCAGATCACAGCCAGCCATGGAACTCTGGAGTTGTTGTGGCTTCTGAATGAAAACAGTACATTTGTCTAGATGACTCAAGGTTAAGAGCACAGACTGCTCCTGTAAAGGCCTGAATTTGGTCCCCAGCACCCACATTGGGTGGCTAACAACCACCTGTAACTCCAGTTCTAGGGGATTTAACGCCCTCTTCTGGCTTCCACATGCAAGCACACACATGTGCACATACCCAGAAGCAGACACATATATACATGTAATTAAAAATAAAGCTGGGTGCACTCCTTTAATTCTAGCACTTTGAAGGCAGATGCAGGTGGATCTCTGAGTTTGAGGCTAGCCTGATCTACAGAGTTCCAGGATAGCCAGGGCTACACAAAGAAACCCTATCTCAAAAAACCTAAATACATACATGCATACATACATACATACACACATACATACTTTAGGAAACAGAGAAGAAGACAGGAAGGAAGAAATTCTTAAGAGAAGAAGAAATTACTTAGGCTCATGGATTTGTAGAACTGAGTCCGTGGCCACTTGGTCCCATGTGCTTCAGCAGAACATCAAGTGGCGGGAACACAAAGCAGAGGTAACTGATCTTGACTGACATGGCCACCCAGGAGACTAGGGGATACTAGAACCCACCTAGCTTTCTCCTGGTTCCCTTCCATTCCATCTGGGCTGTAAAATGTGGGATCATGCCACCCACATTCAGAGTGGGTCTTGCGAGCTCAGTTAATCCTCCTTGGAAATCCCCTCACGGACACACCCAGATGTGTGCTTTACTAGTCCTCAAGTGTCTCAGTTCAGGGAGAGGCCCAGACTAACCTCTGACTCACTGTATGACTCCACCTGGTCTCTAACTTGCAATCCTCCTGCCCCAGCCTTCTGAGGGTTGACATTAGAGGTGTGTGCCAACACACCTAGGCAAAGATGCCATAATCTATAAATAAAAATCCCCCCCCCCAGGAAACCTGCTTTGCTTTTAGAGTCCTTTAATTACGCAGTTGAGGACCATACAGATTATCAGACTTCAAGTCAGCCGTGTGGAGATGTGAACCAAATCAAGATTCCTAGGAGGCAACTTTGTAAGTGAAAGGAGGCTGAAAAACTGAACCATTGTCTACCTCCCATGCACACACACACACACACACACACACACACACACACACACGCCTGTACACACAGGCTTTGCTCACTTTTCTATTGTGTTCTTTTTCTGAGAGCCGTTTATGCTGTGAAGTATGTTAGCTTTTTGTCGGTTATGTTGTACAGCATTTTTCTCTTAATTATCTTTGTTTCAAATGTCTCAGGAACACCAGGATATCTGAACACCTGGGATTTGTTTGTAGTAGTTGTTGTTTGCTTCTGGATTTGTTTATGCTCTGTTTTATTGAAACAGGGTGTCATATAGCATAGGCTGGCCTTGACCTTGATATGTAGCCCAGGATAACCTTGAATTCATTATCTTCATGTTTTTGCCTCCCAAGCACTGAGATTATGGGATTTTTACCACCATACCGAGCTAGATGCATTGATGGTTTTGTTTTGCATGTCTTTCTTGGGTTTCTGTCTGTTAACAATTCTGATGTAACCCGGGCTGGCCTTGATCTCACTATGTGGATAAGGATGACTTTGAACTTCTCATCCTCCTGCTGGGCAGTGAAGGACATTGAACTAAGAGCTTCCTGCATGCTAGGCGAGCACTCTACCACTGGGCCACATCCCTGGCCCCAGATGAGTTGATCTTGATGTCGTCTGAATTTCTTGTCTGGCTACGGAGATCATTCGAAGCCACGTTAGGAGCCAAGAGGACCACCCATTCACCTAGCCTCTAAATATTGCCTCTGAGTAATGGAGTCCAGGATAGCTGCATTCAGTGTTGGGCTGGGGCACAGGGAGGCCACTACTGCA